>JAODUJ010251851.1:0-10305 GCA_027564615.1 Psolus chitonoides
CATTATAATCTGCTAAATCCAATGCTGTGCAGGGCTGATCCAGTAGAGGGCACATCAGAAGATGCTGCATGGTTTGTAGTTGTGTACCGCAGTCGCCTGCAACGTCCTCGTCTTTCAGGTATCCCCACTTGGAAAGGGTGACTTTTGCTGGTCCAGCACCAGATCTTAGCTTGTTCAGGCTTTCCACTCTGCATAACTTGCATCTGCACCAGGTGCATGGGAAGCTATCAGTGGTGAAGCTATGGGAGGGTGGACAATTTAGTCTATAACTATCGAATTCTTCCCGGTTAGAAAAGATTTGTCAAGGTAAGAAAGACGTAAGTGAAACTTGTAGTTCATGTTTTTCCTTCTAATTTACCCCGCAATGGCCACAAAGGCGGCATACGGATCAATTACCCAATATTTCAAATTTGTTACCCGCACTCCATTATCGATTATCTTTCCTTAAGCCAGCTGACAAACTTTGTCCTGATAAAATTAGAAACCTTCACGAAATGAAAAATCAATTAGATCAGTCGATTCATCATCCTTGAAAGTCCATACCACCCAATTTTCTCTTCTATATCAACTATACTTAAGGAGCTACATGGAAAAGAAAAGTGATTTTTTACATTCGCCGGCCGGCTTTTCTTGTATCAAAATACAGTTCAAATACAGTTGGTTCGTTGAAATCTGTTGACTAAACAAACGTAAGCACCTCAAGGCAACCAATCACAGCGCAGCATAATATTTCCTCTTCGTGGAGTCTGTGAACTGCCGGTTTTAAATAAATTTTGGTCCCAGTATTACTGTGTGCTCGTATTGGCTGTGAACGCGTGTCTATGGTCACGCGAATGGGAAACGTTGGGTGTATTTTCGCTTCGTTCTATGGTTCTGTGTGGATGTTTTTCGTTTTTTTTAAAACTGGGTATGTCATATTTATTATGCGGTAAAACGGGGAAACTTCGGCAGGTTTTGCACATAAATAGTAACATTACATGAAAACAAAACAAGTTGTGTTACATTTAGGTAATTATTCTGTACATTAAGGTAGAGTTTGCCAATTTAGTGGTGAGGAAAATTTTTATTTTCAATTTGTATGTTTATGGCAGGAGACTTTTTTTTTCTTTTTCAAACTTGCACCACAGAACAACAGAATAGTAATGCCAAATATGAATATATTGCAATAAATAGATAAATGTAACATATTACACAATTTTACACAGTTGTAATAATTTAGACCACTCATAAGGTGTTTCGAGCAAGTATTTTTTAAACATTCCTGATTACAAGAAATATGAAATTTACTTACAATGACCTTTTATGGGGCTCATATTAAAGGAAACTCACTTACTACAAATAGTCAACCCAAAATACAGGCTGCAGTGACTTTTCGTTGATAATTTGCGATTGAGGGTGCATAGGTGTACTATTTGGATGTTTTCGTCACATTTGGAACAAGGCGGGTTTATAGACCTGTTAATCCATGACGCTCTGGGGGCTTTAGTTTCATTTTTTGACAAAATGGTTGAAACAGGTTTTATTTCACCAATAAAATCACGATGTTTGGTTATCTCGATAGGTGCAATGCTACAAAATATGTTGTTCTCTGTTATTTGGCAGAAGTCTGAAGTTTTCTGAATAATTTGAGACCAAATTCCCTAAAAATATGTTTGAGTTTGACAAATCTACGATCAAAAGAAAATCTAAAATCGCTACATGCCAAAGTTGCCCCGGGTGCCAAAGTTACCCCGTTTTTACACGTTAACTGTTAATGTGATGGTAGGTTGGAATGCGTGGGCCACGGAAAAGAAGTCCGCAATACACTCTGTCAACTGGTTTAAAGCAAGTATCTGTGTTTGGGTGCTAGGAAACACAACAGGGAGATCGGCCTACTATATGTTTCCCTCGTTGTTTACGGAAAAATGCCTCCTCATACATTCCCCAATTTGCAAAGAAATAAGCACGTACAGGGGCGGATCCAGGGGACCATGGGGGCCCGGCACGGCGGCACCCACTTCCAATTTGGTTTGTCTTCAGAAAAAAATGAAAAGACTTGAAAGGGAAACATTTAGGAATGATTGTTCCTAGAATGTTCAAGAAAGTTTTATTTAATGAGAAAGTTGAATAAAATCCCAACATTTCTGAACTATTGTTGGTTCATCAGTATGGGATACTGGGCCTTTTCCGTGAGCATTCCAATATGGGTTTTACCAATATATAGATATTCAACTGATATATCGATATTTACCGATATATCGATTTTATACCAATATTGTGATGTGTACCGATATATCGGTTTTTGCGATATTTCACTTCCCCCCCCCTCCACACTTCGAGAAATCCTGGATTCGCTACTGATGTATCAGGTTATTAGGCCTATTGGTTAGGCATATAGCCTAACGTTAGTTAGCGATGACTGTTGAATGTTTTGAATGTTCCAATATTTGTATAAAAGTGTGCTTTGTGTGAAATTTTAACGCCGTCTGTGCATATTGTAATGGCATATCTGTACTTTATTAAGGCACTATCACAAACCGTAACACAGTCTACTGGGTGTACTTTTGAGTCGCTCGGTACCTTGAGCCGGTCACCGCATACAACCCGTACATCAGTACCGCGTGTGGGCGTGCGCGCTCTGGTTTGAACAGGAACACATTTGTCGAGACGTTTCTTGTGCGTACAACAAACAGCTTTCAAAATAAAATAAAACAGGTATTTATTGCTTTTCGTTGTGAAAATATACTCACATTCATATACTAATGTTATCTCGACCATCTTTGTATCATTTTTAAAAAAAATATTCAATAAACGAGATGGAAAAAAGAAAGCATCGTCCTCATTCATGCCATTAAATTAATCTTTATGCAAAAGTTGTAAATAAATCTCAATATAGTAATCAGTGAATAAGAATGTGTTAGGCTTTCTTGACAATATTAGTGAAATAAATCATTCTTGCTTTAATTCAAGTTTCAAGTTTATTTTCTACCTCATCAAAATATAATTTACATTTCAGATCAAAAATAAGAATAATAATAATAATAATAATAACACAGCGAATGATATAAGTGCAAAATTTAAAGATGATTATGATGGGTAGACTGAGGAGTCAGAAGAAGCAGGGCTTTTCGAGTCCGACCACCATAAAACTAAAACAAACAAAACATTATAAGAACACAATCATACAAGAATAGTAAATAATATGCAACAGCAACAACAACAACAACAACTAGGACGAAAGTAAAACAACAACTTTATCTACAGTTATCGCTGACATTAAATGGCATTTTAACTCAAATTTAAATTGTTTTAAAGAGAGTTGTGGTGGCGTCAAATTTGATGGGAGGGAATTCCAGAGGGTAACACCGGTGGTACTAATCTGCGCCTGTCTCAGACAGGTTCTAGACAATGGTGCATGGAGTAAGCCTTTGGGACGAGTTTCATGCTGGTGCAAACTGTAATTATGTTGGAAATAACAATTCTAGTTGGACGGAAGTAGACCATTGTTAAATTTAAACATGAAAATGCCCAGCTGATAATTAAATAAATCAAACATAGTTAGAATATTCAATTTTATAAACAATGGAGTTGAATGTGCAGAATAACAGACATCACATATAGTCCTCAATGACCGTTCCTGTAATTTTAATAAAGTTTTTAATAATGATTTACTTGCATTACCCCAAACTAATAGATTAAGATATGGAAGAATGAGAGTATTGTAAAGAGTAATAAGAATATCGTGAGTTGAAAGTAGCGCAGTTTGGCTATGAATTCCCCAGTTTACATTTAAGTATATATATAGGCTATTACTTATAGCATCTAATATAAAGAAATTGTTTGGATGTACCGGTATCAATTATTATCAATTGATCCAAACTGAATTGGGAAAACAATCTTTTGTAATATTATTGTTTCGCACGTTTCTTTCCAAAATTGAAAAGAAAAATAAAGCCTAATTTTGTCTTCATTACAGGAACAAAATACACAGCTTGGTGACTCTTCAATTTTAAACTTGCATAGCCAGACATATAGAGAATAGAGCTGAACCTGAGTTGAAGACTTCAATTGGTTCAACTATAGCCTAGAAGGAAATAAATTGGTTTATAGTTCAAGATATCAAGATGAGCAGAATTGAGCCGTGGCGTCATGCCCATGGTGCAAGAGGCGGGTGTGGGGACGTGCCCTCAAATATGTTCAGATAGTTTTTCAAAACTGTTCCAATGGTATAAAATACATCTGGTGAATCTAGGGTTTTCTCATACTTGATTATTGTCTGTGTTGTGGGGAAAGATATTGTAAGGGTCAAGGGTGTAGTGTTGTGAAAATATTATTACATATTATTTAAAATAGCGTGTAGACTGTAGTAGTAACCATATACCGTACAGTAAATACCAACAAAACTTTGTCAAGTTTAACGATCCACCCCCGGATTTTTCCCTAGCATGACGCCCCTGGATTCAAGTAAAAAAATGTAGATGTGCCGATCATAGATATGAACGGAGTGACCGTCTCTCTTTCCTTGGCGTTTCGGCCAGACTATAATCTGTTGTAGAGAGTCCGTCCCTTCTCCCATGCACACAACGAGTCTGTTACATTCCTAACCAGTAGCGTAGGGGGGAGCAGTGGGAGCGGTAGCTCCCCCTTTTTTTGCAAAATTAGCGCATTTTTCACGTCCGGATTTTTGTAAATGTAGCTGTTATAACAGGGGCTGACGACTATATTTATATTTTCGCTAAACTGACGCTAAACTGAGTGAATTCTGGCTATGCCACTGTTCTCAATAACAACCAACAACCACCATACATCATTTGTATGGTGGTACCCAGGTGCATAAATGCAGCCGATGTTCATAGCATCCAACATACATGTGGAGAGAGGCAATGGAGACAAAGAAGTGTCTTGCCTAAGCAGGGGCGTACTATACAACATTTTCAGTGGATGTCAATCGAGACCGACTAGATTTTTTGAGACCGACTGTCACTGGTGTAGCCGCAGGGTACGAAACCCGGGGCTGCAAAGTGGAAGCGCGCGTTATTTTTATGATCACAACTGTGATATGTTCAAGTAGTATTACAGATGACCATTAGTAGCCCTAATGATTACAGCTTACCCCCAACCCCTAACAAATATCTGTAACCAATGTGAAGGCTCTTCGTATCGGTTACAGATATTTATATATAAACATATTTGTTGGCATATCGGCATCTTCACACCACTTAAGTACACCTTATTTGATAGCTTGTAGCTTATAGCTAGCTGTGTAACTTCCTATATATAGGAAGTTACACAGCAGTCCACGGTGGGACTATACTGGAAGTGTAGGATCCTCACGAGTCCCACGGCCCGAGGCGTTAGAGGTACCGTGCCCTGCCTAAGTAAACGACCCAACTACTAGGGGAGGACTCGAACTAGGGATCCATTGCACCTTAGTCATGAGCCATACTGCTCGGCCATCACGCAACCTCCATATCTTATATTGGGGAGGGGGCATAGGGGAAACTCCCCCCTCCAGCAAATTGAAAAAAATCTTCAAAATGCTGCTCATTTGCAAAATTTGCAAATAAGGTTTATTTCAGTATTAATAGCCTATAGAATATTTGAACACTGAAGGTCAATTCAGAAATGTAGGCCTGTTTGAATGTCTTTCCAGTATATACATGAGCAAATATCGCGTTATACGCGAGTATGTCTCTTGTTATTACTGTGATATACGTAGTTCCGATCATGTAGCTTCAGCAGTTTTTTTTCTGCAAAACCGCAAAAAGCGGTAGTTAGTCTATATTCCAGGACTATCAATTCAAGTAATATAGAAAGACATAAAGATGAGAATTGAAATTATTCAATAGCAACGAGTTTACATAATGATAGAAAACACCAGTTTTTTTGGAACATTTCACGTCCATGGTAGCTGGATGCCACAAAAAAACGCACTGGATATGGTATCGCTGGGGTTAGTCTTTTCTGCATTTGGTATGCATGGTAGATGATGACAATTGTTTTGCGAGCATCGCGCACGTTCTTCGTCAGTTTTTCACGCATTCCTAACATAAAACACCAGTAGTTTTTCATGACAGGAGTGATGTTACTATATAGTAAAGACACCATCAATCACATTTCGGTAAAAAATTGAAGTTGTATATAATATGCGTATCTGTAAGGATTGGATTGAGGTGTATTATGATTTTTTGGACATTTGTTCACAAGTAAAAATCCATTTTATCTCCAACATAAAATCACCTAAAAAATATGTGCTTCTTTCGCAGTTACAAGGTCTCTATCAGTGTGATATATGTTTCTATCCACACACATTTTTTGGACCCATTGCAGGCATTACTGTTCTCCTATTTCTGTGCTTGAACCCACTTGTCCCAAGTGCAGGCTTCCCCTGTACCGGCATCTTAAGGTGGTAAAAACTAGCGAACAACATTAAACTGAAAAGCTTTATTAGCAAAACGGGTATATTTTATGAGAAATATATAGTACAAAAAATATTTGTTTGGCATGCACTGGCTCGTTACTGCTGTGATATCTTTTGCGCATTTCCCACGCAGGGTAGCTGGCTGCCGCAATTTTGTTTATTGCTTTGATACTTTTTCACAATTTTCATATGTATGGTAGCCAATCATTACAATTTGTTGTGCGCACTAGTTAGGGTGATGCTGCCATAATTGTCTGCACATTGCATGCACTAAATAGTTTTTTTTAATTTCGCATACATGCATGGGCACTGGCTATATTATTTCTGGGGCAATTTGTTGTGCTTTTGGCATGCATGGTAGTTGGAAATCACTCAATTTTTCATGCGCTTCGCGCGCGTTCTTCACATTTTCACGCATTCTTGATAAACAAAATATACTAGGCTACATCGGCATCTTTGCTCCCTCAGGACCTCTATTTCCCAATGTATCACCCTAAATGTACGCCATTTTGCTCCCGCATCATGCTCGCAATGGGTGTATTTTATGCCGTCGATGGAATTTTGCCCCGCCCCTTGACCTGAGACACTGGATACGCCACTGAGCTAAGGGGTAGGCTTAAGCTTGATAGGTAAATGGACTGTGCACAAATGTGAATATTGAGGTGGCTTGGACATCTTGAAAGTATGGATGCAGAGTACTGGGTTAGTATCCGGAGGTCGGATATTTAGAGATGTTGGTACAAAAGCTAAAGGTAGACATAGGGAGACATGGGATAAGGTTGTTCAAAGAGATTTACTGGAGAAGGGTATCAATCATGATCTAGCTAAGGACAAATGTACTTGGAGGAAAATCAATTGTATTCGTCCAACACATGCAAGTATGAAAAATGAACATTTAAAACGAATATGATGAGTGAATGTGTTTAATGTTGTCATCCTGATGGTGGTTGACTGGGTTATGAAGAAAGCAGTTGATGATTTAGATTTCACAGGTGACATTGCTATTTTGGCATCTAGCTTTCAGCACATGGAGTATAAAGTTACATTGGTTCACGAACAGCAAAGATATATGGAAAAAAGAGCAGGTGCCAGAGGATTGGAAAGACAGTCTTCTGATCAAGCTACCAAAGACAGGAGACCTGAGGGACTCCAAAACTACAGAGTGATCATGTTGCTGTCGGTACCTGGCAAGGTCCTGCATAGAGTTATCTTGGAGCGCCTGTTGTAGATGCCAAACTAAAAGACCAACAAGCTGGTTTCCGACAGGGCGGATCTTGCACAGACCATATTTTATCATTGAGATATAATTGAGCAGCCAATGGAGTGGAACACATCCCTGCATGTAAACTTTATTGATTTAAAAAAAAGCATTCCACAGCTTAGATCACGAGATACTCTGGAAGTTAATGCGACACTACGGTATACCTGGAAAGATCATATTCATCATGAAAAGCTCATATTAAGATAGGGATGCAGAATAATCTACACTGGCAGCCTGTCAGACAAGATAACAGTAAAGACAGGAGTGAGACAATGTTGTCTCCTATCACCCTTCTTGTTTTTATTTCTGGAGAGCCTCTGGACAATTTCAGCTCATTTACATTTACATGTACCACCGTAGCTCTGACGGGAGGCACCGACAAGGATGTGACATCCAGGATGTTGACAAATATATGGGCCACAAAAGCAATCACCATACAAAAAAAGTTTCGTATTTTTAACTCCAATGTGAAGACAGTTTTGCTGTATGGTTCAGAATCATGGAGAACCAGTAAAGCCTTCACAACAAAATCCAAACTTTTATCAACCAATGCCTCCGCCACATACTCAATATCAGATTGCAGGACAAAGTGCGAAATGTAGACTTGTGGACCCAAACTAACCAAGATCCAGTGGGAACACAAATAAGGCGTAAGAAGTGGCAATGGATTGGACATGTTCTGCGAAAGCCACCGACAAGCAATACCAGACAAGCCCTCCAGTGGAACCCTCACGGAAAATGTAAAAGGGGACGACCCCAAAACACATGGAGAAGACAACTGGATATTGACTTAAAACAGTGAATACCACCTGGTCCAGCATGAAAAAACAGGCCAGAATAAAATAAACTGGAAAGCAGCAAAACTGGTCTGATGATAAATACCAAGAATACTAATGAAAATCAACAGCAGATCCAACAACAGAATAACTGTTGCAATAATGGTAGTGGAGAAGATACTCAATATCATTTACAAGGCCCGTGTGGCGTTTATGAAGCTCAAACAAATGTGGAGTTCACGTAAACTCACTTTAAATACAACGCTAAGACTACAACACTTTAGTGGTGCCAGTACTCTTAACAGTTGCAAAGCCTGGAGAATGAATGACAGTGATAACAAGAAGTTGAACACTTTTCAATTCAATTGCCTCAGACGACTGCTCAAAATTAGATGGCCATTTGGTGATTTCAAACGAGGACTAACTCAAAACAACACACATGAAAAGAATAAGTGATGAAGTAATATCAAGGAGATGGAAGTGGATTGAGCACGTGCTGAGATTATAGCGACTGCATGACAGCATTTTCTTGAGCACCAGAGGTAAGCAGGAGGGTTGGGCGACTGAAGACAACGTGGTGACGCACAGTGGAAAAAGAAAGGAAAAAGCTATGGTGGAGGCTGCCAATATACAACCAGAGACAGGAGACACTAGAGGGAGACCCTGAAGGCCTCATGGGCCAATGGATCCGGAGAGAATAGGTGAGGTGATTTAAAGCCTAGTGGATTCAAACATACTAAGATGCCACCTGGATTTAAGCACCTACATAGTATTCCGGAACACCTCTACGATTGCAACTACCATACTCAAAAGATTCTACCAGTGGTGTCGCATCAGCCCTGAAAATGTGTACCGTACCTGTCAAGAAGTTACTATTATTCTTCAAACTACTACACAACAAAGGAACCCAGTCCCATTGTCATTCTGCAATATCCTCAATCCACAATGGCACCACGGACGGAACCGCAACGAGAAACAACACCTAGATTTTACATCTTCTCAAAATAATTTGTTAAAACTAGACAATCATGGACCTTCAACATCATCATCATCCAGTTTTTTATCTGTATTTCCCCATTTCAGGGGGTTGGACATGCAGCGGATACAACTGACTTCCCTGTATTTGTTACAATCTTTCACAACATCTGAGATCTTCCTTAACACAGTCTGACTATGTCTTTCTGGGCATTCTTTTACCACTTCTTCCTTCCACAACCATCTCAGTGCAGTTTCCGAACTACCCATCATTTCTTTGCCCGTGTCCATACCATCGGAGTTGTCTGGCACACAGAACATCAGCAGTGATGTTGATCTTGAGCTTCTTGGCCAGGGTATTCAAATTTAATCGGTCCTTGATCATGATGTTACAAATCCAGCGGATCATTGCACAGTCATTGCGTTGCAATCTTGCAAGGTCATTACTAGTAGGAGCCCAGCACTCTGATGCATGAAGCATAGCTACGGACACTACGCATAGCTACGTCTTGATATTGTTAAAGGTTAGTGATCAAAAGTACATTCGCCTAATCAAAACCATCTACAAGAACCCTGGTGCCAAACTTTACCAAAAAGAGTGAGACAAGGTGATCTTATTTCTCCAAAACTCTTCACGGCATGCAGCTATGGAAGATGTCTCCAAAAAACTTTGACTGGGATTCAGTGGGGATTGTGACTGATGGTGAACATCTCAATCATCTTGGTTTGCAGATGATATCCTACTATTAGGCCAAAATAATTACAAGCAATGATCTGTCAGCTGAACGAAGAAAGTAGGAAAGCAGGACTCAACATGAAGATCATGAATACAGAAGTAATGATAAGTAGCAAGCTCCACAGTTCAAGGTAATCCTATAGAACAAGTAGACAGC
>JAODUJ010251962.1:0-10305 GCA_027564615.1 Psolus chitonoides
GGGGGGGGGGGGGGGGGGGGGGGGGGGGGGGGGGGGGGGGGGGGGGGGGGTTGACACGCCCCTTAATATTTTGAGTGGGGGATATAATATCCAATATCCCCCCCCCAATAATTTGGCTATAGGTAAGAAATAAATAAGAAATAGTGTTACTTTTTGCTAGGAACGTGACATTTCATGAGAAATATGGCTGAAAAAAAAAAAATAGCGCGCACATGTTTTTCTTTCGCATTTAGGCGAGCTGAGACCACTAGAGTGCATCAAATCGCTTGGCCCCTGGACCCTAAACAGGGAACATAAGCTGCCCCTGTACCTCCAGCCTAATGCGCAAAGCGTTCGGTAAAATCATCAATGCCCCCTCCCCCAATATTGAGAACAAATCGCAGCCCCTGAAGAATGCCTTCACGAAAGTTCCTCCTCATACATTGACCAATTTGCGAATAAATAAGCCTGGAAATGTAGAACTCGTCGGCATGAACATAGGCTAGGCCTAGCCTAATGTTGGTTAGTGGTGACAGTTGAATGTTTCGATTCTGAAGATTCCTTCCAATTGTTTTCGATATTTTGTAGAAAAGCTTGCAACTTTGTGTGCAGATATTATAACACCGTCTGTGCATATTGTAATGACATCGTTGTGTGCAAATGATCACAGATTCGTGCTTTAACGTATAGTAATAAATAAGACATATTCAGTTGAAAAAAAACGACAAAAACTCCTGCAGAACAGCAACAAGAGTTACAAACACACTACACTTCTGCCACCCTTTGGCGCTACACGTTACACGAACGTGTTGTGAATATTGATGAGGTGGCTACGAATGTCGAGAATTGTATAGACAAACCAGTACCCGGGCTGCAAAAAAGTGGAGCCGGAGAAGTGATCATGATATCAATAAATCTTGATTTTTTGAAGACATAATATTGTAGCTACTGCTATTGAAAGTCTGATTTCTACTTAAGGCATTTGTCAGTGTATATATTCCACGAGAGACACATAATTTGAGAAGTGTAGGGCACGGAGGCGACGGACTGCAGCCTGCCTGAAACGTTACCGAGAGAGGTCTTCCAGATCGCTTGGAGGAATCAATTATTGTGAGTACCGTATATACTAAGTTGCCATTTTAGGAGAAATGTCGTATCATGGGGTGGACGTACTCTTGTAGTTGTTGTGGGGTTTGGCTCGTAGAGACGTTACGGAGAAAGTGTATAGTAGCAGCGTAATCTTGGGTTTACCTATGTTATTGTAGAAAGTATGAAATACTATTTGCGTGAGCGAAATAGCTCGTAAGACTGAATTAGTCAAGATAGGGTTTGAACGAGTACGACAATTGACAATATCTTTATTTATTTCATTGCATGGTTTGGCGTTGTGGATGTTGCGCACGGTTCGCTCAGCTTAGAAGTGAAAATACTATTCATTTCACGACAGTGTCGATACACTTTTTGTTGAGGAAACAACCGTTTGCATGTTTTTTTTTTGAGAAAACCTCTACAGCATAGAAAAGCGCCATTTTGTCAGAAATTGTGGGAACCTGCATTATTAATGTGTATATTTTAATTACAGCTTCCTATTTATACATACTCATACTGACGGGTGGTCGTCCTTACATGGGGGAGAGAAGTATCTTATCCCACGTCTCCATGGTGGCATACCACTACTCCAAGCGTTAGACGGAGGTGTTAGTGGCGACATTCATACTTATGGAGGGAGTATCGACTGGCTTACGGAAAATACTGAGACTTTGGGATCTATAACGGTAGTTCTGTATCGTCCAGACAACTATACATTGTATGATTGTGTGAACTGAACCATTATAGTTTCAGGTTATCAGATATTCATATTTATTATTCTATCGGAGTTCAATAGCAACTAAAAAGTAAGAACTCAACCTAATCAATGTGATAGATAGAACAGTTCAGTGATATAACTTATAGATAACATGTAACTATAGTTAATACGGGGAACGAAGATAGCATACATTATTAAGGGGGTAAAATATCATATTTATACCCCGTGTCGTAATAATAAGGCAGGTTATTGTAGTGTTTGACATCACACAAATTGTTTATTATTTGAAGATTCACCTTCGAATATATTTACGAGACGTTGTTTACGAGGGGGTGATCAGTGGCGTTGCTACGGGGAGGCCTGGGTGGGCCGTGGCCCACCCACAGAGGAGCTGGGACCCCAGTCCCCCCCCCCCACGAAAAAGTTTGGAAATAATTTCTGTGTATAGACCCTACGGATGGACTGCATGCGAGGCTAAATGAAGCCTATGTTGGCCTACCCATAAAAAGTGCAGGCCCACCCACGGCCCCGCCACTGCATAAAACATGGCTACGCCACTGCGGCTGATCCCGTTAACCATCAAGGAGCTTTGCGAGATCATCGCCCCACTCAGTTAGTTCCCGATTAGGGTTGTTGTTTAATTTCCACATAGAGTATATGGGAGGTGTGTGGGTGAAACACGAGGTTTATATTATTGTCATATTACTTCTTCGTTGAGTCATCTCAACTGTACCATTTTGAGTAGCAGTATAAGCTTATTGTAAGTTTTAAATTTTGCCCAGTTTCTCTCGTGTGTTTTCTTGGGGTGTTGCCTGTCAGACTTTTCCTAGATTTACATTCCACTTGTCCACCTTTGTCTACCCAAATCTACCAGACATCTGCGGTAATGGTCAATTGAGGTTGTGAATAGCACTTTGATCAATAATGAAATTTAGCCTCCTGGCATGTGAAATTCTCTGGTGGAAGAGAGGAATTGGTCCTTGATGAATTTGGACCTCCATCAAGAAAGAGGTGTTAAATGCCCTTATCTCTCGCCCCAAATCTGCCAAACATCTATCTACACTGTAATGACCAGTTCAATCGAAGTTGTATATGATACTTCGACCAACACAGAATGTAGACACCCGGTTGTTGAAATTCTCTTGTGGACGAGAGAAATGGATTTTTAATTTGTCTTCGTATAGGCAATGCACATAGGCGGCGGAAGCGGGGGTAACGTCCACCCTAACATGTTCACTGGGGGGGGGACGTCCCCCCTAAAATCTGATTGGAAGAAAAAAACGGGCGATTTAAACCCAATTAAAATTAACACTAAACACGTATTTTACTTCCAAAAATAACAAATTTAGCACCAGATCGCATGTAAGGATACTAAATATTTAAGAATTTCGCAAAGGGGAGGGGTTGGCCCCCTCCACTTAGACCCCTCCCCCAGGACGGCGGTCACAAAATTTGTCGAATTTTCACATTATTCACATTTGGGTTTGCTCGTCCCCCCTAAATTGTTATGCTTCCGCCGCCACTGGCAATGCATGACCAATATCGGCTACATGCACCTACATGGACATCACAACCGTATAGAGAATTCTTGTCTACTATGGGTAGCTGTTACGTATTGACTGGTAACACAAGGACGCCCTTAATTGGACACAGGGATTGTACTTCTTTTGAGACAATTTGGCTGTTCCACAATGAAGGCTAAAAAACACGGGTGATCAGTTGTGGCCAACAATATAGAAAACTGGCATGTTTTTAAGTAACAATATCAATTTATTTGTTCAGTCTTACTCTGCTAACTATCACATATATACATAATTTTTATTGATTGGCATTAGCCTTATGATCTACTCTTAGCATATTACTCTTACTATGTCAGTATGTGCCAGGGTCGACGAAGAACCATGAAGTCTTCAGTCATCCGTCGCTAGATCGCCTGTGGTTCTGCGATCTGTGTCGTAGATAGCTTCTGCGATTTATATTGTCGCGAACGCGAGAACTGCTGTAGGTTATTGTTTTATGCAAAAGTCTCTTCTTCTTGAGAGCAACCCGAAACCGATGCTGATTTTTTTAAACCTTTACCTACCCTGGTTTTTCCAAGATGGTTCTATACATTTCTCAAAGGGTCAGAAGTCATCAGAAACTGTTTTATTAGATAGAAAAAGGCAAAAAATAGCATCCCTAATTTTTCCCAATTTTTGCACGGTAATTATGGGGCAAAATAGGCCATTTTCAATTTTAATGGGATTTACACAGTTAAGGATACCAGGACCTATCTTCCCAAGACGAAAATGTCACCTAAAATTTATGTTTAGAGTCCTAATAATTGTTTCAGGATGTTCCCTGAACATCCTAGAACTCATTATCAATCTTAAATTACTATTATCTAGGTTGTAGATGATTATTTTAATTCAATTTACCTGGTACGTCTACCTCTGATAGCTCCCATTGACTTAGTCTGTAATCCAAAATGGCGCCGATCTGATCATGGGCATTTCGCAATAATTGGTCATAGCTTTCTCTATGATTGCACTACACCCCTACACAAAATACCAGGAAGCGAGGAATGTTCTAAGGCATATTTTGAGCCACAAATCAGAGGCCTAGGAAATTGCCTATGGAAATTATGATTTTTCAAACACCCCCTCGAAAATGGTGTCAAAATGGCAACAGATCGGGCTTTTTTGAACTTATTTTTCTAATAACTTCCTAACCCCGAAAGGTGTAGAGCTGTATTGCTGGAAATCAAAGCAGGGTACTTTAAGGAAAGTTAGAAAAAGTTATAGAGCGAATATTGGTTCATATGGCTTGGGATTTTTTGGTTAATGAGGTCACTGAAGCGTGAAATTCAAGATCAAGTCAAGGTCACCACATTTTCCATCAAATTATTTTTAAATGAAAGCCCTGTGTCTTATCTTTCAAATAAGTCATTTTGAGCTTAGGGGGGTGTTGGGGTTACCGAGCTATGCTTTTTTAAAGATCAATGGTCGATTTGATAGCCTCAGGCTTAGTATTCTAAGGATTAAAAGTTATCTGATTTTTGCCTTATCATGGACAATATGGTACACATTGGAGAGTACCTACTGTAAATATGTCCCAGCATATAACATGCCCGGCAGGTTATACAGACTTATGCTGTTGTGCACGTAAATACATATGGTTGCTCATCATGAGTCACTGTAGTATTAATACCGGATAAAGTTTTAATATAACGATTTGCATAACGGTCACATTCTGCAAATGTGAATGCTCTCCCAAATATCTGTAATTTCCTGTTTTCAGATTGCAATTTTGCCAAACATTGTAAAATGTTGCTGTCAGTAATACTGTTACGAGGATGTTCATGAAATTGAGACCTTGGTTCATGCCTGTATATTTGTTCATCTGCAGTAATTGTCATCTATGACAATTTTTATTATGTGATATCATGAATTTCTTACAATGTATTTGAATTGCGTTATTTGATATTATTATCATCAACATATCTTCATAGTGTACATATTCTCGGGCAGATGATGTACCTGTTGTGGCAAAGCTAATACTAGCGCAATTACTGAAAATATATTGGAGCTTTATCTACGTGTTTAAATGACATATGCGTCGGACTGGATCGGTTTAGCCTATGTATGAACCAGCCTACATTTGAGTAAAACATAGTTACATGAACATACATGTTGAATATATGTCATTGATGTTGTACACAACTGAAAGCTACAGAAACTATAGAAATCACCTAAACTGCTAAAGCAGTGGCATCCCCAGACAACACAGTTCTAATTAATTTGCCAAATTTGGTCGAATTGTGGAATTCAAAGAGAATTATAGTGATCTACAGTATAAAAATGGCATATCTAAAAACTCATTGATGTAGTCAAACAATGTGATATTGAGCCATTCAATATAATAAATCATTATTAACTTATCTTGAATTAAACCATACAAATTTGGTATACAATTTTTCATTAGTAGGCTAGTATTTATTCAAAGATTGGATACATGTGCAGCCCACGTGTACTCTATATGTGAATAGTGAATACCTTATTTGCTCACTACTTTTCAGTGAAAATCTTGCGTCACAAGTCAACTCAAGTAGTGTAATATTAGTCCATTCTGGGATGTGAAATTCTCTAGTTTACAAGAGATGCCGGCATGGTTCTGCATACAATAAGACGACCAGTGGGTTGGGAAAGTGTGCCAACCACCTAACCAAGCGACAAGTTTATAAAATTGAACATCACAGAATTTCGGTTGGGAGCCCCAGTCATTTTTTCCTCTAAATTTCTAATATAATATATCATGTTCAGTGGACACACTGACTCTACTATATTCAATAACTGGTATTTTGCTAGCAAGGTATATGCTGGAAACAGCAGTGAATAATTACATGATGCTAGTTCAGCTACGATAACTAAATTTTGTATTTACGTTACCATCCAACTTAGGTAAAGTCAACGAATTTCTGAACGCTGATGCTCACTTACCCATATAATCGCATTGGCTGTAAATAGTATAATAGCCACACAAGCTTAATCCCTGTAGGATTAATAGATAATTCAGAGTTGAACAACCAACTGCGGCAATGATTGATAAACGGTTTATTAAACTGAACATAATAGTTTATTATTTTAGAAAGATTTCGAGGAAGTTCATTGCTTTATTAGATCAGAAGAGTGTGAATAAAACTTTGAGAACACTTTAATAGACTACATATTATGTAGCTACATATTCGAAGATGCTTGGCTTTGAAATATCATGTATAGACCGGAGTGAAGTCTGCAGTGATAGTAAAATCCAACAATTAAACGAGACCTAAGTTGAAGTTTGATTATGATTTTGCTTACACTGTAAACGACCGGGGTGATTACATGCCCTCCCTTCAATGGACACCATCCCTTACTAATCCTCCGTTCAAGTATATTCTCATTTCACCCTAGCTAAAGCAGCTTCAACAAGTACAGCTGCTATCACCCTCCTACTATTGCTTCAAAAACTGAGCTGGTCGATTAATATTCTCATGTAATCCCTCTGTTCGTTTGCAGTGTAAGTAAAATCATAATCAAACTTCAACTTAAGTCTCGTTTAATGATTAGAATTTCAATGTTTTTTTTTTAAATAGTGCATCTCATTGGTTGATTGCGTTCGACGTTCAAATGAATTGATTAAAATTCCAATTACTAATTACCGAACACGAGTTGCGCCTGTGAAAAGCACTTACATGTTTCTTATAATATTTCCTTCACATTGTGCCATAAATCGTTCCCATTCTTTTGGAGGGGGTCATGCAACATAGGAATTCAGGCCTTCAGCCTACTGCCCATAAGTACAATCGTTTTATAATTCAGTATGTTACAAATGGCAATTACCTGTTTGGTACTGTATCTATGATCAGGTATGACCAGGTGTCGATGAGACGTGAAACCAAAAGTGATCAATAATTTCCCTGGGACTGTTTGAGCAGTTGTACATCACTTCTGACAACACGCCTTGCCAGCGCATCAGAACATGGCTGAAATCCCGTGGGCAAGAAATTGCTTGTGGAGGGCGACATCCAACATTCTACCAAAGCAGTGAAGGCAACTCTCTGATCTGGGAACATGTCACCAGTGTGGTTTACAATCTAAAATCTAGTCATAGTTACCAATCATGGTCTAGCTCAGTGATTCCCAAATGGTGGGTCGCGAGGTAGAAACTGATGGGTCCCGAGCCCATCTCGGGGTCGCGGGGGTCGCGCAGCCTTGAAATGGGTAGCAACGGTGTTAGGTCAATATAGGTCGAAAAGGCTGAATAATTAAAATACATTTACTTAAAAAATGACAAAATGTTGCACCATTTTGCATCTAAGCACACTTTCTAATTCAAAACATTATCAAAGGGGAGGGGGACATCCTTATCCCCCTCCCCCAGGACGGCGATCACTACATCTAATCAAATGTTGGACCTGCAGAAATGTCTGCACACGCTCCTGGGTTGAGTCGCTGAAGAACGCCAAACCATGAAAATTTGGTCGCTTGAGAAAATCGGTGAGAATCAGTGGTCTAGCTGATAAAGCGTGCCCAGGATCAGTTTCCACGACTTCGTTATGTTTCTCCCGTGTAGCTATTGGCGGCCTAGCTGACTAGAGCGTACCCATGACCAGTTACCACGACATCATTATGTTTGATAACCCCAAAGGAACAAGCCTATAGTCCTCGTTGTACGTCACTCACTCTGTCACTCACTCCGTCCGTAACACCACTTTAGGTACTTGTAAGCTTGTAAACACCATAGGTTAACCATGCCTAGTTGGATCGAGTGCATACTTGGTATATATGTTCCCATAATCAGTATATTATCCATATTGCTTTTGGGAGAGGTCCAAGGCCATCCGAGGTCAATAGAGGTCAAACTTTGAATGCTTTGTAAACACTCTAAGTCAATCATGCCTGGTCCGATCAAGTTTAAACTCAGTATGTAGGTTTTTTGTGATGAGTACAAGGACCCTATCGATTGTGGTAGAAGTCTGAGCCCCTTTGTGGTAAAAAAAAGGGAAATTGGGGTATTTTTTATACTTTTGCTTGTAAACACGCTGAGTCGAGTGTGCCTGGTCTGATCAAGTTCATACTTGCTATGTATGTTCCCTATAATGAGTACGTGATCTCTGTTTTTTTTTCAGGAGAGATCAGAGGTCATCTGAGGTCCATGTAGGTCAAACACCAAAAACGTTGTGAACAGTCTAAGCCATCCATACCTAGTCAGATCAATATGTATATATATATTGGGCCCTAAAATGTTTTGGGCCCTGAAATGTTTGGGCCCTAAAAAATGGGTCATAAATGTTTTGGGCCCTAAACAAAATTGGGCCCTGAATTTCTTGGTCCCTAAATTGTTTTGAGCCCTAAATTGTTTTGAACCCTAAAGTTTGTGGGCACTAATTTTGTTGTGGCCTTAACAATTTCGAGGCCCTGAAATTGTTGGTGCCCTAAAATACAACTCCCATTGAACTGAAATTGTATGCATGTATCAAACTGGCTCAGAATGCAGATGTGTGTTTAGTGTGAACATAAGTAAACTTGTGTTTGTTTTTGTGTGCGTTTTTGGGGTGTTTGGATACTTCAATTTATAGGTATTAGTAGGAAGATCAACAAAATTGTGTTGGGGGTCAGAGCTAAATGAAACATGATGTTGTTGATGTTGTTTTAGGGTTTTCATTTATTAAACATAGGCCTACTGTTTGTGCAGATAAGCAAATTTTGATCGCAATTAGGCATTTTGTATAAGCTACTGCACCATTGGTGCTCTTGTTGGTACTTTTCACTTGTAAAGACGCTAAGTCGACCATGCCTAGTTGGATCAAGTTCATACTTGTATATATTATGTTCACCATAATGAGTACATGATCGCTATTGCTTTTGGGAGAGGTCTGAGGTCATCTGAGGTCAACAGAGGTCAGACACTAACAAATCATCGTAAACAGAAGTTTAAAACTAACTGTGCTGAATAGGAATCTACTCATTATGAAACATGGCTTTGGAGAAACAACTGCTCCCCAAACTCTACAACCCCTAAGGCCAACTTTATTTGGGACCAGCTTATACGAGTTATGCTCGTTCGTGTTTTACTGCGTAGCTATTTGTGGCCTAGCTGAAATAAAGCGTCCCCAGGGTCAGTTCCCAAGACAACATTATGTTTTACTGTGTAGTTATTGGCGGCCTCGCTGACTGAATAGTGCCCAGGACCAGTCACCACGACATCAGTATGTGTTACTGTGTAGCTATTGTCGGCCTAGCTGAATAATGCGTGCCCATGACCAGTTCCAACGACATCACTATGTTTTTAATGTTTATATTGGTGGCATAGCCGAATAAAGCGTGCCCAGGATCAGGTTCCCACGCCGCTGTTACTATGTTTTTACTGTGTAGCTATTGGTGGCCCAACTGAATTAGGCGTTCCCAGGATTAGTTCCCACGACATCATCATGTTTTCACTGTATAGCTATCGGTGGCCTAGATGAATAAAGCTTGCCCAGGATCAGTTCCCACGACATCATTATGTTTTTTATGTGTATGTATTTCGGTGACCTAGCTGAATAACGCGTCACCAGGATCAGTTCCCACGACCTTATGTTTGTAATGTGTATATTGGTGTCTTAGCTGATTAATGCGTGGCAAAGATCAGTTAGCACGACATCATTATGTTTTTAATGTGTATATTGGTGTCTTAGCTGAATAAATCGTGCCCAGGATCAGTTACCACGACATCATTATGTTCTACTGTGTAGCTATTAGAGGCCTAGCTGAATGAAGCGTTCCAAGGATCAGTTCCCACGACACCATTATGTTTTTAATATGTATATTGGTGTCTTCGCTTTTTTTTTCTTTTTTTTCTTTTTTTAACAAAGTGACATGGGGAAGGGCGGACCCATAGTTACCACAAAAAAGTGGGGCAACCCTCATGCACATAGAGCTAGGAGAAGGAAGAAAGATCCAGCCTTTTAATCCTAGATTTTAAAAGCTGAAGATTGAAAGTAGGCGGGAACGGGGAAC
>JAODUJ010252073.1:0-10304 GCA_027564615.1 Psolus chitonoides
ACAAAGAGTACAATCGATACCATACAATACAAACATCCAATAGGAAAATACCTTGTAAGTTCTGCACATCAGCTGACTGTTTTACCTATACGTTATTTGAATGCGTCAGCGTTGATTAATGGAAAAGTTTGGACATTATTAATGGACATAATATGGGGCCTTATTACCGTAATAAGTTGATATATTCTTAATAGATTTTTCTGTAGCACACTCACTTTATTCAAGTATCCATGTTTTAACATTCCAAGACGACCACGTGACAAAATGGTGTGATTTCACAGTTTCGTTTGTATTTTTCTCAATATTATATCCATGCATTCACTCTACAGTGAATATCATGTGATGGTTTTTTAGTAAAAGACGATCACATGATGAAGTATTTTATTGTTCTAGCATAGCATTTTCAACTTTGGAATTTACGTCGTTTAAGACCATAAATTGTTTTTTCTTCCAAATTACTATTTATAATTGTTTGTTACATTCCATTATATGCATCTTTTGTTTTCTCCTTTTTTTCGATTTCATGACCGTGGTATTTTTATGTTTTATAATTACAGGAGTTTAGTGAGTTGGTTCTTAGCAAAACATAAATTTACTAGCAAAACATTAATTTTAGCAAAACAATAATTTACTAGCATAATTTTGCGTGGGGAAGGGGGCGAAGGGGGGAAATGTACCGGAATTACCAACGAAAAACACAAATGTATCGACACACCCTCTTGTCGGACCAAATGAAGGTCGGTGGATCTACACCATGCTTCCCCTCTGGTTAGGCTAGTGCTATAATTCCACCAGATTCATAACATTTTACTCTGAGTTGAGGGACAAGGTAAATATAGGTTGTTCAGCTTGGTGTTCTTAATCTGTTATTGTTTTCATGTATAAAGGATTATTAAAGAGATCACTGCTATGCCAAAATATAGAGGTCTGGTATAGCTTTTACCCTGACGTCAGAACCAGTGGCAGAGCTTCCTATAGTCAGGGAGCGGCCGCCTCCTCCGACGACGCTAAAATGGGATATTGGCGGTCTTTTCAGCTATTTGGCGCCATGTTTAGCTTAACATAAAAAGCGCCCCGAATCACTACACTCGCCCCATTGACCGAAATCCTTAGCTCCGCCACTTCACAACATTCTACACATTTTTAGTCCCGTTGTATTGCTTATGTGGTATTGTAATGCTACTCTGTTCGGAGGCCTATGCATATTCATAATATGTGTGTTGATAGGCATTATTGTAACGGTTATTCATATGCCTATATTTGGAATCGAATGTCGTGACGTTCATGGGAATGTCGCCGAATCGGCGGATACCCGAGAGACAATGTATTTTAAAGTAGCTGAGTGAGTTTGCCTATAGCCTATAGCCTGATTAACATAAATTCTCTCGGGCTTCAACTTTTGCCATTTGAAATAATGCAACTGCCATATCTTTTTCATATAGCAATATTTCCTGAAAGGAACAATATTTTCAGTATTGTCCATGGGGATGGAACCCCGTTTGAAGATGCTCCTATTACCTTAACATTTTCACACAGTAACGTTTGGCTAGTGAGGTCCTGTCCCCCATACTTTTGAAAACGGGTCTACGCCCATGGTATTGTGTGATGAAATGATGAAATCGAAATGATACATTTTTTATAAGCCTTGGGCCAAGTAAAAAATTAAAAATTCTTGCCCCGCCCACTTCTTTTTTCAACTATTTTTTTACAATTGCTATTTTACAAAGAACACATTGAAAAATAATCGAAACAACACAATTTGTACACTTACAAATCCCCAGTCAATTTTCAACAAGAAACTCCTCTAAACGTTCACTTTATACATGTTAAAAAAGCCACGTTGACGGCTCAATATACACGAGATATTCGCCAACCACTGGTTAATGATGTTATGCATGTTGAAAAATAGCAAAGTAGTAAAGAGTGAGACCCGTCCGCCTCTTCTTTTTTTCAATCCGGTCGAGAAACAAGTTTTTTTAATTGGCCTTTTCACTGGTGAGTGAATACTGTCAGTAAGTGAAGCTAGGGACAAATTTATGTGGTTCTGGGGGATGAATTGGTGGCAAAATACAATAATATTGTCATTAATTTAGATGCTACAACCCTTACAAAAAAGATGTATCCAAGGTTCCAATAACACATGTCTTCACGTGAAATGACACAGGTTTTTGTACGAAATGTGTGTCAGTGGCAAATTGTCACATAAACCCTTTGTGTTACCACGGGTTTACCAATGAAGACATGTGAAATGCCACAGGACACAGGCTAACACAGGTTCATGTGTCAACCACGTGGCACAAAATATAACATGCGAAACACTGTGGTCTGTGACACAGGTTCTGCATATCATGCATTTAGTAATTATGTCAGAAATATATATTAGTATAGGTCAATTGTCTCAGGTTTACCACACTTTTGTCACACGTGTCATATGCCACAGGTCTCCCTGCATGTACACATGTCATGACAGACGTGTGAAAACCTGTGTCAATGTGAGGAAAATAATCATGTCAAAAGCAGAAAACATGTGTCAAATCGGTTCCAAATACACGGGTTTGACACACGTATAATGCATGTGTGTTTTCTATTCACTGCCACGTGTGGGTCATGTAAGGGCAACTCATGAAACTCCTTATTTAAAAATACCCGGGAAAATACATATTCGCCTCTAATGTGATGATACCAATTACTTATTATTAGGTTTTTATATTTGTTATAACGTTGTTTCTTTAACATATTAAACCATTTCTTAAATACTATTTATTCAGGCTGCAACTGATTGACCTATAAACATTCGCTTAATTTATCTATTTGTCATTGCATTGCGTTGATTTTCTGATAACCCGGTTCCATGTGATGGTATATATTACGTGTGTTTATTCTTAAGTTGCTATATTTGTTGTTAAGTTGTTTATTTAATATATTACATCATTCCTTAAAATATTATCCATTTAGGCTTCAACTAATTAGCATGTAAACATCAGCGTAAGTAAGTGATTTGTTAATTGTAGCCTATAAAGTGTTAAATCATTCATCGCTAAGTTATTTTATTAAAATTATCCAGTTTCACGGTTTAACATTCGGAAGACATGATATCCTTTCTTATAAATAATGTAAGTTAAAAATACGTATCAATTTATTACAATTGTCATATTGAAAGAGCAGGCAATATTATTAACATACTGCCTCAATTATTGTCAGAATCTTTTCAACCTACGGGTTGGGAATTTACAGTGTATTTGCTATGCAACATATAGAAGTAGCCTTCAAAGTTTCACCGCCTTATTTATTTGTTAAAATAACGTTGCCTTACGTAATATTATCTTTCCATGATTTTATATCCTAAAAAGTATTTATATTATGATAATGAAGTAGCAATAAATGTGAATTCACATAATTCAGAATGGTTTGCATTATTATTGAATTCAAACGTGACTATACAGTTTATATATAATCCGTCAGGTTGTTTCTTCTTGTTTCCCTCGAGTGTACATTTTTATTTGTCCCAATATATAGTAGGCATGGTGATTGCGGAGACGGGACACATGTCCCACCTATGCAATAACCATGCCTAATACGGGAATAATCCACTAGGCACTGACCAGGGTGTCGAGAGTAGGTGAGGACTACAATAAAAGAATCAAGGGTGCCGAATAGGTCGTCAGTTTAGATAAGTAAATATCCTGCAGTACCTCAGATGACTTTTGACCTTGGTATGTGACCCTTGGTCTACATAACATATGAAGATACCCATGTTGAATCTATGACCCAAGTTTAGTTGCAATTGGTCCTAGCCTGGAAAAAATATGGACAAAACAGAAGTTGGTATACTGATAGACATTGATGTGCTTTGATTCAGCAAATAATGAGGACGCTCATAATTTTTTTCATCAACATATATCTACCCGGCTGCGTGGTAGCAGTGCTTACACTTCGCCCGGGGCAGTACCACCGCTCTCTCATCATTGATGACGATGACCAGGTTTAAGTCATTACGGTTGAGATGCCGGTCTCTCTACTTAGTGGTATGAGCTTGTCAGCTGGAGGCATAAAATGCCAAATGAAACCTTCAAGAACATCCAAGAAAATCTCATTTCTAACAAGCTACCTCTCACCTTAAGTCCATTGCCGGAGCCTCGTATAGGTTCTTCCTCTGTCCGGCATCCTCCACTAATTCCGACTCGGTATTATAACAATATTCGTGTTGTGCACACTAATTGTCACTGTGTCAATATATTGAACCATGCAACATACCGGCTGCAGTAGGTGAGAAGATGCTGCTAATGTGATATGCTAAACATTTGGTTAAAGCAGGAAACAGGTTTAGATGTATTGTATAGATGTATTGGACTGCAAAAATATCTGTTTCTAAAATGTCATGCCTATTGTGTAGCCGCGATCTTGGATTTCAAAATGGCTGTCTATACAGAGTAGCCTACAATATGTGTGACATTCCACTCCACGTAAGCTACATGACTGCTATACAAGGTTTAACTTCTATTTTCTGTGTCATCGAGTTTCTAATATCATTCCTAGGTGCTCATTGTTAAAACAAATTCAAAATGGCTGCCATTACTAATTTCAAAATAGCCGCCTTTAAACGTTTCAATAGTAATGTTCTTTCTGTTAAAATTAAGCCAGTTAGGAACATATTCATTTGTGCCTACTATGTGGAGCGTGGTGGCCAATTGGTTAGGGCTTGGGTCTGGTTCCGGGTTCGAGTCCTAGTGGGACTTGCACGTGGTGTCCTTGGGCAAGACAGTTCATCCCGATTGCATCTCTCCACCTAGGGGCTAATTGGGTACCTGCGAGGTGTAACTTGTCAATTGGTACTGATTTCGAGCTGCTGCCTGTACCCACGTATGTGTGGGGGACGAAATACCAATGACCAGGGGTAATGGATGTAAAGCGCTTTGAGACCGACTTCGTTGGTGTAGGGCGCTATATAAAACTGACCATTATTATTACCATTACTAGTAGTGAATCAATGTTACCCGGCAAATATTTAACTACGCTATTTAACTTCATTAGGCATTCCTTGTAAAGTCTGTAGCCTAAAGCACATTTTGTTCAGCCGAATAGACATCATCGCTGCATGTAATTTTCAGAGGTGCGGTCAAATTGCGGAAATTTAATTGAGTGTCATACCGAAGACTGGATATTATAGGTGGGTAATTAAACTATCATAACGCAATCAACTGTTATTTAATCAACGTCAACATTGTTCGACATCAATTATCAGTCATATACAGTTACGTTAGTACCAGTTCTGCGATAGTTCAACTTACCGATGGTGTGTACATTAGTCGACCTAGTGTGCCTCTCATCAGCAGAACATGGATAACTTATTATATCGCTATGTGTTTCATTGAGCAGTCACACCACGATTTTGCCCACAACTCAATACCGATTCTTTGAAGCGCCATTATTATAGCATTATCACGCGTTGAATATTCACTACAGCAAGTAGTACCGCGGCATAGCTACGGTAGAAGTTAAGTCAACCATAGTGTGTCTATGTCATCAATCCAACTATTATTATGCATATTAAGACAGGTACGAACCAGAAAAAGACACGGTATCTAAAGCATCATCTATGGATATGGCATGGATTATATTACGCCAAGAGTATCCTGAAAATCAACACATACTTGCCTGGAGTGGATTCAATCAAAAAGTGTCAAAGAATGATTTGAGTCAGACTGAAGTCGGACTTTGCCAATAATCAATGCCCCTTCTCATGATTTTGACACTATCTGGACACTGATGAAAAAAATATGAAGCAATGACAAAACAGCTACACGAAAAGTACACGGCCATTATATTTGACGAAGCGCTTCACAGCAAACATGCTACAATCCAGTATTTGAGTGAGGATAGGCATCTGGTATATATTATCCTCATATTCACTGGATATTTCTATACCAAGAATGCTGAGTGAAGCAGCTTGGGGGAGAATCTGATCAGTCAAAGAGAGAAATGACACATTGGAATCCCGACGGCAAGAAATAAGCAAATTCTGAGTCTTGGATAGGTTAACGTGACCAGGTTATCAGCACCCCAGTCTAAGATGGAATCCAAATCAGCGTTCAATTGACTAGCAACTGAGGTACGATCAATACCAGAACCACCCCTGCGTTGGGACGGAAAGCAGAGCAAATGATGGAGAGTAGAGTCATCAGCAAAAGAGTGAATATGCTACTATTAGAAGTAGAGCCAAGAAGGTCATCAATAAAAATGAGAAAGAGTGTTGAGGGGAAAACACAGCCTTGGGAAACACCAGCATTGAAAGAGAAGGTCTCGGAGAGAACACCATCGACCCGGACGGGAAGAAACGGCCGGTGAGAAAACTGTTCGTCCATGAAATAAGCTTGGGATTGAACCCGACAGAAGGAAGTTTGACAAGAAGGCCAGCATGCCATTCATACACAATCAAAGGCTATAGCGATATCAAGAGCAATAAACCTACTTTCACCAAACAATTCAATGGCCTGAGACCATTGATCGGTAACGAAAGAGAAAAGGTCACCAGTGGACCGTTCATGACGAAACCTATATTGATGGTCATTAATCAAGGAGTGCGTCTCCAGAAAATTCCGAACATGCTTGTTAATTACAGTTTCCATAACCTTAGAAAGTATAGAAGTGATGGCAATCGGCCTATAATTAGAAGGGTTGGCATCACACAGACAGATACGGCACGGGTACGTTGGTGTCTTACTTACAATGAAAGGGCACGGCTTACTGAAGACACAAAGACAATGTTCAACATCACGAGTGAGATGAAAATTGAAGACTAAAGACCAAGACACAAAGATCTGGGACGGAATCGATTGGAAAGGGATCAGAAAGATGTCAGCAAATTAACTCAAGAATTTGTACGCTTTGATATAATTTCCCATGATTCGTAAGATTTGGTATCGCTTACCACAAGACATGTTGCAAGTGACAATGTAAAAAATTACTTGCTGAAGCAGAAGAAACAGGGGAGAATGTCCTCTCCAACTTTGTGAATGATAGACTAGCTGGTAAACATGAGTACTCAGTTTCATGGCAGGATCAAAAGGCAGAATTTAAGTATGTTTGAAGATTTGTACACCCAGACTGCTAGTGTAGTGAAAAAGAAAACGGTTTCGATCAAAACAGCTCAGAGACCTTTTCAGGCTAGTGATTGTTTCCCTTGAAGAAGGGTGTGGAATTGACGTGTATAGACTGTTAGAACGCAAACTCTATTCTGTACCCATGTCATTAGCTGTGTGCAGCTTGTTAATAGCCATCGTGATGAGCCGTACATATAGCTGGTTCTGAATGGTGGTTGCTCAGATCCAAATAAGGTTTGGTCTTCTTCGTGCAGGGATGTATCTACTCTTAGTTCAAACCACGAAGAAGCCGACACGCGTATCCTCCTTCATGTTTATGAGGCTAATTAAATTAATATAGTGTGCCGAGACACATATGTGTTGGCTCTTCTTATATGTCATATGCCGGACCTATGTCAACAGGTATGGATGCAGGAAGGTACAGCAATTAGACGGCAAAGTAAAAGTCGTTTTTAGCATATATGCCATTACAAGAAGCGATACTACAAGTCAATTCGCCGTGGAAGGCAAAAAGTCCGCTCCAATTGTTTTTTTGTGATGCATCCACAACTTTCTGAACATTTAGGAGACGATCATTTTTCTGATGAAAATGTCCTTTCTGATGCTGAATCATTTATTTGCAAAGTATATGACCAATCTAGTGACTCAAGGTCAATTCAAAATATCAGGAGTGCATCATTTCACAAGATGAACTTGTGAAGAGAAAGATCGATACACTACTACCTACTGAAAATGCTCTTCATCTTCACATCATGCGAGCAAACTAGTATGGAAAAGGGCTCTGGAACCAACGCCATTTTTACCATCACTAGTGGAGAGTGGATGATATTTAACGACAGATGGAACACTCAAATCAAATATTCTAACTATGAAACCGATATTGCGAACCTGTTCAACACTTGTATCATGTAGGTTTCCCCTACACGGAACACGGTGCACTACAAGTTGATGCTAAATAAACTCCGAGGTGGAGAGGATGTTCATGCATCTATAACTGCAGAAATCCAAACGCTCTCTCTTTGAACCGGTCATCATAACATTTTCGTGTTAGTGGGTAAAAATGTTGCAACTTTCATAAAAAATATATGGTCTATACAGCGGACAATATGGAGTCCAAGATGGCTGCATTTAAAAATATTCTATAATGTTATGTCAGGACTGTCTTTTATATCAGACCATACTTTATAAACTCTTCATACCATATTTACTTACGGTACATAATTATAAGTAGTTAAAAACTGCTAAAATCGTGAAAATATGTTCTATACGGCGGCCATATCTAATTCCAAGATGGGCGTCTTTAAGAAATTTTCTAATCATGTCATGGACTGTCTGTTATACCATATCATACTTTATATACTATTTATACCACGTTTACTTACATATAAGTGGTTTAAAACTGCAAATCTCATGAAAATATTATCTATATGGTGGCCACTTTGAATTCCAAGATGGCCGTCTTGAAGAAATCTTCAATTTTTATGTCATGGATTGTCTTTTTTATATCATACCATACTTTATACACTATTTATATCACGTTCACTTACATAGATGGCCTATGAGTGGTTAAAAAACTGCGAATTCCATGAACATATGGTCTATACGGCGACCATTTTCAAATCCAAGATGGCTGGTCATGATATTTTGCAAACAGGTCTTTTTGTACTTGTTAACACCCAGACTAACTATTTACAGTGGTCTCCTGCTTTTTAACCACGATGTTTAGCATGTCCCAGTTTTCCCGTTATTGAGTTATAGCGTACCCAAGTGAGAGCCTCAAGAGGAGAAGTGAGTGTGTGTGTGTGTGACGCTCTCACCTTGGGTACGATATAACTCAATAACGGACTGATGGATAATTGTCATACTTGGTGTACATATGTATCATGGTGAGAAGGTGTGCCCTATTGTTTTTGGTGAGGACCTAATGAATGTTAGTTAGTTATGAGGTCAAATTGTACAAAATCTTTGTTTCGGAATAACTTTGTAACCGTAAGTTGGATTGTATCCACACTTGGCAGATGTAATCACCATTTTGGTGCCGAAAATTATGAAGGTCATTTGAAGGTCATAGTGGGTCAGTTGAGGTCGAAATCTTCGATTTGGAATAACTTTGTAACCGTAAGTTGGAATTATCCAATCTTGTCAGATATAATCATCATTTTGATGCCTAACAAATTGAAGGTCATTTGGAGGTCATCAGAAGTCATTTGAGGTAAATTTCCAAAGCTTGTTGGTTTTACACGAAACTTGGTGGATCTAGTCAACATTGGGTGGCAAAAATTGTGGTGGACATTTGGAGGTCATCAGGATTTGAGGTCAAATTACGGCCTGAATATCCTAACTTTATGGGGGGAAACTTCAATTGAGCTCATACTTGGTATCTGTGTTCATCATAGTTCATAACAAAATGAAGGTCAATTGTAGGTCATCAGGGGTTATTTGAGGTCAAATTATGAATGTACATGACGCTTGGTAGATGTAGTCAGCATTAGATGTTGACAATTTTGAAGTTCCTTTGGAGGTCATCAAGGGTCATTTAGAGGTGAAGTTATGGATTTACATGAAACTTGGTAGATGTAGTCAGCATTGGCTGGCAAAACGTTAGTGGTCATTTGGGTCATCAGAGGTCATTTGAGGTCGAATTAGGAGTTTACATGAAACTTGGTAGATGTAGTCAACACAGGTGGCAACGATAATGTATGTGTTCACTGGTTTTTACTGTTGATGACATTTCTCCCTGTTTTTGTCCCAAAGGTTAAAGTTTCTCCTTTCATTTTCTAGTATAATCATTTAGATGCATTATACTCCAGTTTAAAGCTGGGTAGCTGAACCACTGTTTTTTCCACTGACGGTAAATCCAAAACCGGAACTTATATCATACAGTCACATGGCTTTTTGCACTTCCCATAACATTAACAGTTGTAAACTATAATGATTGGAGTTCTAGAACTTGATATATGTATTACCTATAAGTATTTACAAAAATTGTAGGTCTGTAGGACGGGCAACACTCATGTTATTATCCTTCCTGGCCACCAGATACATCAATTTTGAGAGTAATTATCCCAAAGTTTTTTGTTGGTCTCGAAGAGAACAAGCCTATATACCTCTTTGTCCCATTCAAGGTCACGTGACGGTCAGTGTTGCCATTCCTTATTGGTTGTAATGAATGTTATGCAATAGGCCCAGTGTGTATAATGAGTG
>JAODUJ010252184.1:0-10304 GCA_027564615.1 Psolus chitonoides
GGGTCAAAACTAGGAGAAAAGACTCAGAAGTTGGTTTTTGAAATCACATCACACGTTCGGAATCCAGGAATTTGATTAGTGCTAAAGGCCCCCTATTGCCTATACGTCCTGCAACAAAAAAAACACGCGGACGGGTAAAGCGCTGAATACACTACTGCGATTACGATGCGATAATCAAACGACACGACATGTATATCACATCACATGGCGAGTTATTGATGATAGTGCTATTTTGAATGTGACGGGATACACTGCATGCGATACATACATACGGCATTTAAAGTTGAGAAAAGTTCAACTATTGTTGTACGACATTCATTTCGTCGCAAGGCGACATGTTATTATGTGGGCCAATCAGTAGTGGCGAGACGTATCATGCACGTGTCACGTGAAGGGAAGTATAATTTCCAGACAGAGAAAAGTCTATTGTGTTTACGAAGGCACACCGTGCAGTGTGTACAGTTCAGCCCTTCAGTCAAGACGAACAAACACGCCTGACTTGGCAATCACCCACAAGGCAGGGCATTTGATGTCATTTAAATTGCTCTCTTTCGTGAATTTAGTTTTATACCAGGAAAAGTTCATGAAAGTTCGATGGGTATACCGGGCTGCCGGGGTAACAGAACAAACAACATGAGACCGCAGCATGTTTAGTCCGCCATAACCTGTTAGCGATGTAAACGATTATCCAATGCCCTAGTGCCCTCATATACCCACTAAAACGGTCGAGTTTTGTGGTTCTTTCCACAAGAGTATTTCAAAGATGATAACGTCTAATGGTCTTTGTTCACTCCCAAAATTATGTGTAGAACAGAGTTTAGGAGACAATTTAATTTTTGTCAGTACAAGAACAGTTTCATAATGTCTTTCGCGGTAGCCTCAAACACGTTTCTGGCTTCAAAAACAGGTGTAGGCCCCGATTCTCGTTTACGTTCTAAAAATTAACATACATAGGCCTAGTACCTATTGCACGATTTCTCGAATAGACTGAACCTGAAGTTGTCGTTTTCGTAGCACAGGAGTAGTTTTTGAAAATATTGATTGAGAGAAACCTTCAAATCTAATTTCAGTTTTTAGCAGACCTGCAGTGCGAGTACATCGGCGTGAGTATGAGTAGGCCTACAGCAAAATTGTTCAGGCTGTGCCTGTGAGTACGAGTACATTGCCCAGATCACGAGTACAACAGTTTGCACTGGTGTCACAAGACTGTCAATACAAAGTTGTCAAAATCCAGGAGTACGAGTACGAATACATTTGAGGTTTTACGAGTACGAGTGAGTCAGTACGGTGCATCATGATAAGCCTGAGTGTGAGTACGAGTACGGACCCACTCCAAGTCTGGGTTTTAGTCAAATTGTAATCAGTTATTCTTGGAATAAACTTCTGACGAAAGCAAAATCCTAATTATTGGAAAATTGTAGTAATTTAATATGCATATATATATGACAAATTGTGTTTCGAAAGTGGTTTTGTAGATGCCACAATCCCTGTAGGCCCATGTACTTTTAAAGAGGCATGCACGCAGTGTTTGGTGTGCTCGTTCGTAAAACATTCATTTTGTAGAAAAGAAATTAGGCAAAGTTTCAATTTTGTCGGCACAAAAATATATATTTTAGCAGTCATGTCTTACGTAGTAGTCAGTGGGCTAACCGGTTGCTAGGTTCTCGTTCACGTTCTATAACGGAATACCGTAATACACACTAGATCAGCTTCATTGTATTGTTTATATAGCACTATGCCCAGGCGCTCGCACGGATGCAATTATGGATCTTGTACGATTTGCTCCAGGGTTTTTAACTTCTAGCCAGGAAAATGTCAAACCGGGTGGAAGATAGTTGACTTTCACACTTGATATCACTTCTGTTGAACAATAGCCTTGTTTGTGACCGGTCCCATAATTTTAGATAAATTCCGGTTAAAACTCGTTCCCTGGAATGATGTTTTGAAGTACATTTATATATTGTTTACAGTTTAGTGTGCATTGTTCAATGATGAAATAAAAATACATTTCAAGCCGGGTGCTGAGCAAAAAAATCAAATGGTCTGGCTAGAACCCTGTACTCTATTAGTTTCAATATAAATATTAACTTTATATTTGTCGTATTGCATGCAGGCGGCAGTTCAGCACTCCTGCGTTTTTTTTAATAGAGGCACCCTTGATGGCCTTGGATCTTATTTCGATTTTCCATCAAAATATTGTTAATTCTGTCAAATAAGCAAAGCAAAGTGTTGATATGTTCTTGCAGTTCTTCCGGTTATTTGTGGATGTGAAAAAAAAGTGTTTTGAATTTGAACATGGTTTTTGTAACTGAAACAAACCCTGTTATGCCCCTCAGGCCTCCAGTTCAACCTTCTAACTCTATTACAGTCGATCTCTATAATACTGAGTGACCAGTATATCCTAGAGTTAAGTCGAAAGGGCGCCATCTATTATGAAAGTAAAAGTGAAAACAACTGTCTTGGCTACAGACTGCAATGTCATTAGCCTTATACGATGACGTATACTGGTAAGGTTAAGGACGCTCCTTAAAGGAGCCCAAGTGAGTTTGTCTGTTGTCAAATGATGACAGTCATCCCATGATTCCCATCTAATCCAAACAATACTACTGTTATGTGATAGAAGGTTCAAAATAATTCACACCTCTCAGTCTGATCTTTATTTTTGAGATATTGTCATTCACAATAAAATGGCTGTAGTTGCCCGCCAGGCGGACGTGTGTTACTCCCGCACCGGCTCTCCGCATACGTAATATAATATGCAGCATAGAATATGGAATATACTAACACCTGCTACGAAGGTTGTGGCTGTACTACTAGCCTAATTAACATGAATTTTCTTGCCCAAACTAATACATTTCAAAGAAACGATACAACATTCCTAACTTTTTTTGCAACAACGTTTTCTGAGACTCACTGAAAGTCGCCCAAGTTGTTCTCGAGATTGTCAAATGTTATCGAATGATCTCGATCTCATCCACAAATGCCAACACTTTGCTCTCTGAGATATATGCAAACTCACTGCATGAGCTCTGTATATTTCATAGTTTCTGTCTGTTTGTTACGTAATATGAAGCAACGGAGCCCGAACCCTGTCATTGGAGAATTATTTCTGTCGGAAGTAATACGGAAGTTACGAATGAACATTATTTTGAAGTAGTAGGTCCATTATACTGCTCATACCATGTCCCCCGGGGATTAGGTGACAAGTTTTCCGAAAATACATTCTTATGTAGACTACTGGTATGCGGCTCAGTAATAAGTTTAACAGCGGTCAAGGGTGGGTGGGGTTGAATATTTGTGTGGGTGCAATGACGTACCATTATGACGTGATTGAAGAGCTTCTAGTCAGTGAGCTTGAATTTCAACCATGGAGAGGAAATTAAAATGTCGTTATTTGCTCAAGAGATCATTCATTATCATTAGAGTTAGACGATCTCAAAAATTACCGTTACTTAGGCCTACTTTCAGAAAATATTGAAAGTACTAGCATTGTATGAAGTATAACAGTTTGGGCAATGGGCAGACACTTTATATCTTAAAGCAGGGGTTCTCAACTACTTTATGAATATGTCAAATTGAACAATATTTAACTTGTCGCGAGCCACTTGGCACCACATGTTCCATGACGGGAGCAAAGCGTAAGCCTAATGGGTGGGTCCAGTGGCCCGCTTTAGGACCCCTGGTGGCAGAGGATATTGGAAGCTATACGTTTTTACTAACATTTGAAGGATATTTTGCATGAAAATTGTAACAACAAGAAACCATTTTGGCTATCAAAACACCGAAATTTGAAATGAATTAGATTTTTTGGTAAACTATTTATTTATTGTTTTCCTTCCTTTTTTTCTTGCATAATATCTTTTTTTATTACATATTTTTTAACTTTGTATACGGCCGGCCGCGGCCACTCTTTAGGTCGCCGCGTGGGCCACTTTTTGGGTCGCCGCGGGTAGGATGTGGCCCGCGGGCCGACAGTTGAGAAGGCCTGTGTTAAAACCTCAATCGAGTTGAAAACGTTGGTCCACCTATTGTGTGACCTATAGGAAGAAATAATTCGGTTAATGATATCAAGATGATCAAAATGGAGAAGTTTCCATCCAAGTTTGAGGGCAGCAGTTTTTCTCTTCAGCATTTTATTAGCCTACGAAAATCTATTTCTGTGAAGCCCACAACAAATCTTTTTTTTTTAATATCACAATAAACTTGAAACTTGAACTTGAAACTGATATCAGTTTGAAAAAACTGATTTATTCTTCTGTTGTAAATTCGCTAATCATCATCGTAGGGGAAAATCAACTGTTTAAAGGTACACAGGGGTTGGTAGGTTTGCTCGTGAAAAACATGACGGTCGAGTTTTGTGATTCTTTTTACACCCAACATTCCGGTATGTATCATGATTGGAGAAATTGAGTCCCACAAAATGCTTTTAAAAAATTCACAATCTTTGGAATGCTACATTTCAACTGTGATCAGGGTTTCAATTAGGCTCTGGATGCTTACGTTATTTTGTATTCTCGATCACACAGCAGCAGCAGCAGTATTGTCTGGATTAGATGAGATGACAATCTTGTCTATACACAAAGTTACCGAGTTCCTTTAAATTGAGAAAAGTTATACCTGCCTGTACTTGAAAAGAAAGTAGAACTAGACTTCTTATTCGTAAGCGAGACATTTGGAACAGAACGGAAACGATAAATTATAATATCAAGTGACTCACTGCCGCCACTCCTAATAACACGTCAATAAACTTAAAACCCATGATCTGAGTTGGATTTGGGAGGCACAATGTCAGAGTTTTTTTTTTTTTTAAATAGGGCATATTTCTCACATGGCAACAAATTAAAATTGTGTTTTGAAAATTAAAAATAATAATTCCAAAACGAAGATTTATCAAGCAAACTATATTTAAACCTTATATTGTTTGCGGGTCCAACAGAAAACGAAGCCTTTCATCACTGTAAGTTAAACTAAGTAGAAATGAAGCCAGGGAGACTGATTTAATCTTCTGTTGTAAATTTGCTGAACATTCCTAATCATCATCATCGTAGGGAAAAATCAATTGTTTAAAGTACATAGGCCCACAGGGTTTGCTTGGTTTACTCGCGAAAAACGGTACAGTTATGTGATTCTTTTTACATATTCCAAAAGTATTTCCAATATATTAAAGTCTAATGATCTTTGTTCATTCTGAAAATACTGTGTTCATAGTTCATACAGCAATATTTTCTCTGAATAAAGTTAGTTATGAGATTGTCAATGACATTAACAAATAACAAACAATAACCTATCTACTTTCTTCAACTCAGTGAAACGCAGCCTGACTGATTTTCTATAATAATATTGCACAAATCATTTAATATCGTGTTAATATAAATCGGACTGGGTTGAGTTTGTCAAGTATTCAAACCCAAAGTCTGCTGCTGGTTCTGGGTTGTAAAGCAGATTTTCACAGTTTTTCACCAAACTGACACCTTTTTTTTCATTTTATGGAATGTCCACCCTGTCCACAATAAATCTATTAGGTTTTCAACGATACTACGGTCAACTCATTCAATGTCTTTTAGTTTCAAAAGTTTCACTGGGGAAACTCGTTTTCTAAACAAATGCATACGGTACCAAGCGGTTCGCTAGGTCCCATTTCTTTGGAAAAACGAATTTTCCCATTAAAACTTCAAAAATGAAAAGGCATTTATTGAGTTGACCTTAGTGAATTTTCTTTGTTGAAAACCAAATAGATTTATTGTGGATGTTCCATTATTTATTTTTTCAGTTCGGTGACGATTAAACACATTTTTAAGTGAGCTGGTTTTCATATTCATATTCATAACCAAGTCTTAAGTTTTAATCGACCCATTGCATGAACAAGCCAATGAGATAGGTCTGTTTAGAATCCCCAGATTCGAGGCCTAGTTAACGAACCAAGGAGTGTGTTACGGACTTACGGTACGGTACCTGATGCTCCATTTCACTAACTCTCGGACTGGACCAGCAGTAGCACTGTACAGCCAGGAGAGGAAGTCAGTCCTAATATGTTGAAGTGAACAACCTCAAAGGATGTGTGTCACGAAGGAAAGTCACATGATTTTCCCCGTCCTAAAAACTTCAAAATGCTTCAATAAATGTTCCAAGTAGTGAATATTCAATGTTTGTAAATTACAACTGCTATTTATGGGAGGTGAAAACAGTCAGGTGACCGGCCTAGAGTGTGGGCTCTAGTTATAGATTCATAGTCAGTTGAAAATGAGGCTTTGGTTGCTCAGAAATTGGTGATACACTATACTCACTAGCTTTGAATTTACTGGCCAACGGAAACCTACTCACCTATCTCAGTATCTGCCTATTAGTGAGGATATGTCGGCCGGAGTAGGCCTGATCTTGTTGTGACTCTACCTGTTTAATGAACGACCCCTGCATATAGGCCTACTTAATACTCTGGAACTCGATGCGACCACACTCATTAAGTCATTTAGCCAACATGAACCAGCTATCCGGTCCGTGAAACTAATTTCCCTTGCACAGTGAGGAAATGTAGGCCTCTGTAATCTTGCCTGAGACTCTGACTTTACTGAGCGACCCCGACACATATATCTGTAAATAACTTGTTTGTAATAATATAGGACCATCTGTCATACATGGCATACTGCGTTTAAAACTAGTACGAGCTAGCAGTAGCATACCCATTCGTTAAATTAAATTTATACAGGATCAGACAGTAGAAGCAGGGGACGGGGCAGAGGGGAGGAGGAAGGATGTCCCCCTCATTTGTGGAGAATACTCTCACTCCGTCTCATTGACAAAATGTTCACACAGTAGACATAGGCCTAGGCTGGGCTAGTTTGAAAGTGAGGTCATGTCTGTTGTCTCTCCTGAAATTAATTGAATCGACGCCCATGACAACGTAAACTTTCACTACTTCTATATACGTTAACCTGTGCATTTGTCGCACGATACTGGCGTGGCCAGCTTGGCTTTGTGACTCCTACTCCGAGTCCTAGGAGTAGGAGGTTTGCCGAGTTCCCGCAAGAGAGGATCAGTGTACAAACAAACAAACTCGTACTAGGTAGTGGCTAGTGTTGTATCTCAATGCAAAACTGAAACTCATCATGTGATGTATCAGGTGTACTATCAGTATCAGACTATGGAGCAGGCCTACGTAACCTCGTCTCCTACTCCTAGACTAGAGGCTAGAGTCCTAGTCCAGTAGTCCTATGCTCCTAGTCCGACGGTCCGCAAACTATGGGTCGCGGCCCAAGTACTTGAGCCGCGAAAACTATTCGGAGGGCCGGGGAACGATCCTGGATTGGTTAAAAAAAATAATAATCGTAGGGCCTACAGTGAATGGATTTGTTGTTTGCATCGAAATCAGGGTTGGTTTTATTTGGGCATAGGCGTGAGAATACACAGTTAGTGATTGGGAGTTGACTCGGCGGAATTGGGTCAGTAATTGAAAAGCTTGCAGACCACCACTACTCAGCCCTAGAGTGGACCTTTGTAATGTAAAACGGCTGAAAGTGTGGATGTGATACACTGATAATGATAGGATATAGATCTGCAACACGGTGAAGTTCGCATACCCGGCCTCACCCGGTCACCGGTTAGCCTGTGCTACAAAAAATGAAATCATTTATGAAATTAAATGTTACCCACCTCTTTGTCAAATATCTCAAAGAAGAAATTATTATAACTTCGAGAAAATATTTTGAAAATCCTTCGAAAATGAGTCAGTTGGTAAACGCTAAATTTCTGACGGACGAGGTTAGTTTTCGCACTGTGTAATTCAGTGTCAGAACCCTTAGGCTACACTTTATAAATCCTGTTGATATTTAAATAAATCCGAAAAATATAATTCCAAATTATGGAAAATTATTGAACAACGGTACCGAGTACCACGTTATTCCATTCCGAGAACCGTGTTTAAACTCGACTGTCAAACCAAAGTGCAGTTGTAACTATAGCGAGCCACACGACAAGTGAAGTATGATGAAGTGTGTTAATTCCAATAACCAGTGATAGAAGAATACTGCTCCGGATTTGTGCTGCTCCGATAACCATGAGGTTTCGGCAAACTGCAGTCTGGGTATTATTAGCTTGTTTGTTTACTCCTTCCACGTCCAAGTAGTTAACCAGTTGTCTCCGTACGAATTGACACAGTCATCTGACTGGGTGAGGTTGGACTCTGTTATAAACTGAGCTAATCTTTTGTTCCGAATCTTTAGGCACACGAACATGCACAACACGCCGTCCCACTTCGCACAATACTCCCTCGCAGAGCTAACGGCGGTTCACTGCGAGCTGTCCTGCATAACGCTGCGTCGAGTGAGTGCACGTTATTACTGTACGTGAACTTCCAGATCGAGGTCATCGGTGGCCTGATAAAAGTGAACGATATTGAACTCTGAGAACGAGGCCTAACGGATTAGGTTTCAGCACGTAGACAGACGTGTGTCAAATTTGGGAGCAGGATCGGTTTTAGGGTTAGAGAGATTTTAGCCTGGAAGGTGAAGGATAATTCTATATAGTAGTTTCGATATATTAGGGAGAGCCTGCAATACTAGCTAAAGATTGACATGATTGATACCGATACCTTACCAAAACCAAGATTAAATGGAAGAAATCCCGTTTTCATCATTAAACGAAAAAATTAACGAATAGTCCAGACCAAAATGAAACATTTTGACAATTAAACAGATTACAAACATTGTCGTATTTAGGGGGTCCAAATTTAACCACGTAAATAATACAAATTCTCGAACACAAATTTCACTTCCAAAGATAACAAATTTAGCACCAGATCGCATGTCAAGACACTATATTATTCAAAAATGTCTAAAAGGAGAACCCTCCCCAGGACGGCGATCACGAAAACGGCATGCCCCCCTATTGATTTGTCAAGTTTCTATGAATCGTAATTTGATCATCTGGCAACATTTGTGATATCATAGGTGCACTTGGGATGAAAAGCTTTTGGATTTTGTTTACAATCTAACTGCATTATCACACCAAGTAGAGAATTTATGCCAAAGTTCTCAATGTTTTCAAAAAATACAATTTTTAGCATATTCAATGTCATGGTATCAGCACGGTATAATCTATGCTGATGATACTCAAACTTCTACTCTCTTCAGACATGATAATCGTGCTACTATGATTTCAGAATTGGAATCCTGTGAGATATCAAATCTTGGTCTATTGCTAATAATATGAAACTGAACGATGACAAAACCGAAATAATTCACCTATCATCTCGCCTCAGATATGTACCACCTGTAACTTATGTCAACATTGGTAACGTTTCTATTCAACCCGTTTGTAGAGTGCGAAACTTAGGGGTATTATTTGATAACAAATGGATTCCCATGCAAATAACATTTGTCGGGCAGCATATCTTACTCTTAATAAGATCGGCAAAATTTGAAGTTTATTTGACAGACGAACAACTAACTGATCGACTGGTTCATGCATTCAATTTCTCGCGCTTAGGTTTCCTCGATCATCAATTGGCTACATTACATTGCATTCATACCTCTGCTGTCAGACTGGTAATACGGTACCGACCTGTCTCTCACATCACACCTATCCTTCATGACCGTCACTGGCTCCCTGTTAAACTGCGCATTAACTACAAAGTCCCCCATTGTTCCCCGTTATTTGAGCGACCGTCTGAGGTCTAGTTCAAAGTCATTGCTTGTAACCCATTCAGTGTCCACTAAATCATATGGCCAACGTCCGTTTCCATATGCTTCAGACCTTTTTTGGAACAGTCTCCCAGAGCATGCAAGATGCTCAATCAGTAAATAATTTCAAAACTGTTTTTAGGACACATATGTTTTCACTGTTCAGGCCCGTACAAGCTTTTTTTAAGAGGGGGGGGGGTTCTTATTTCGTGTTCGGGGGACCTAAAATTGTGCAAAGACTATCTAAGGGGAGCGCCACCATAGGTTGGCGCGTAGCGTACAAGAATTTGTTTGCTAAAAATACCTCCCGTATCATCGGAAATGGCACTTGCCAGGCGAAGTAAAGTGGTAAAATTTCACCATTTTACGAGTGATTTTCCTTTTTGTTAATAAATTGAGACCAATTGGGATTGGGTGAAATTTCACCAAGAATAGCAACGCTGGACTAGAGTAAATTGTGATAGAAACAGGAGACTTATGAATGTATACGTTCGTTTCCAAAGTAATTACCACATTTTGAAAGGATGCTGGATGTGTATCCGTAATATTGAGAGGGGGTGATTACATGGGTTATCCTCCCCTAGTCAAATATTGCGGAGGATATACCCCCCGATCTACGCCTATGTTTCT
>JAODUJ010252293.1:0-10300 GCA_027564615.1 Psolus chitonoides
ATGGGGGCTTATTTTTAGGGGGGGGGGGTGCTCTCCCGACCCTATGTGTAATTTGTATTATTATACAAAAATGACTAGTCAACAAGATGAAAATGTACTGTTTTCGTTTGGGAATAGAAGGTCATTGTGGTTTCATATATTGTTCTCTTGGCTCAATAAGGGGAAGGGGGGGGGGGTCGTGTTAGAGGTTTAGGTTTGTTAATGAGCAAACATAATTAAACGTTAACTGTTATTTACATTCATTTGGATTTTTATTCAATCAAGAGCACCGCTAGTTAACTATGGTTACATTTAGTATAGACTGGCATATTGAAAGTGACTCTATTCACATGTTCATCACAATTATTTAGATTTGTATTCATTAGCTCATACCATGTACATTATGCTGGTTGAGTTATTGTGACAGACATCCGTCTAGATTACCCTAGATGTATCACTTTATCACTCTGTCAACAATTTGGAAAGGGTTTGGTCAAGTTAGACTTGGGCAGTGCTCCCTTCAGATTATTCCGGAATTTTGAGTTAAATGCCATCTAGGGATCATTTGAGGTCTAAGGTCATCTACTAAACTAAACTAGTGGTCATTGGGGTCATTTGATGACAAGGCTAAACATGCTTCTTATTTTATGGTACAGTGTTAAGGGTGTGGCCCAAATATACATGGGTAGCGCTTCCTCCAAGGTGTTCAGAAATTTGGTGTCGAAGGTCATTTAGGGGTTATTTGAGGTCCAAGGTCATTTATTGGTCAATGAGGGTCATTTGATGAAAACACTAAACATGCTTATTTTTATACATATTTCATTGTACATTGTTGAGGGTGTGCAATGATTTTACTTGAGTAGTGCTGCCTTCGAGGTGTTTAGAAATTTGAGGTCAATGGTCATCTAGGGGTCATTGGGATCGTTGTATGAACACAGTAAAAATGATCCCTCTCCTACCAATTTTATGGTACAGTATTGAGAGTTTGTCATATTTAGACTTGGGTAGTGTTGTTCAGGAATTTGGGGTCATTGGTCATCTAGGGGTCATATGGGGTCATTTTTTAAAACAGTTAAATGCTTCTACAGATTTTAAGGTACAATGTTAAGCATAGATTAGACCTTGGTGGTGCCTCCTTTACGGTGTTCAGGAATTTGGGGTCAAATGTCCATGAGTCATTTGGGGTCCGATGTCGTCTAGGGGTCATAGGGTCAATTGATCGAAACACTAGAATCGAATCTACTGCTACAGCTTCATTGTAGTGTTGAGGGTTTGTCATGAAAGTCCCTCTTTAGGAGACTACAAGAACACTTGCATTTGAAAACGATACTAATGTGTTTTATGAGCTTCTGCACAATTGGTGCTATAGTTAATGCTCTAACAATGGATTTCCCATAGTTAGTACATGGTCCTTGTTGTTTTGGTGTGGGGTTAAAGGTAATTTGAGGTGTAATCGGAGGTCAAACACCAAAAACCTTGTAAAAACATAACTTGTTAAGGCAAAATTCATTTGATATCCTTCTTGATATGTTTGTTCATCATAGTTCTTGCATGTTTCTTATTGTTTGGGGAAAGAGCAAAGGTCATTGGAGGTCAACATAGGTCAAACACTGTAAGCAGTGTAAACACCACAACATGGTAACACACATTTCAGTTGAACTTATACTTAATATGTATTTTCATTGTTTCTAAATCGTCGGTATTGTGTTTGGTAGAGGTTAAAGGTCATTTTAGGTGATCGGAGATCAAACACTGAAAACGTTGGATACTACCATCACTTGACGAGGCACATTTTCATGGAGCGAAAACTTCAGAGGTAGCACCTTCATAGTGAGTTCATGTCTCTATTGATTTTCATAGAATTTCAAGTCCATCCCAGGTCAAACACTTAAACCCTTGCAAAACACCATAACTTGTTTAGAGCTTAGATTGAGTTCAACTTTCGTATACATGTTATTTATAATGAGATAAATATACCTGTTTTGTGGAGATCGGTGGTTATCTGAGGTCAACAGTGGTAAAACCGACTGCATGGCCTAGTTGTAATAGCATGCTCCTCACGAGTCGGGAGGTCTGGGTTCGATTCCAAGCCGACTCAGTTATCCAGAGACTTACAAATTGGTATCTACTACCGTCTTTTTTGGTGGTCAGCGCTAAAAGATCGGTGGTAGAAGTGTTTTCATTTCACTCGAGGCAGTACCACCACTCTTTCTTCCACTCTCTGCTTTCTTGTTAGTAATATATAGCTCATGCAAAGGAATAAATATAAACCCAAAAAAGCAATAACCAGCATTCATTATTAGTTATTGATTACAACAACCATGGACAGGGGCTGTTCAATGTTTCAAGTGCCTATACTGTATGTTATTTTTTTTTAACTCATTCGTAAAAGGAAAAAGGTGGTTCATGCATGGATGGAGCAAATTTATTGCAATGTAGACCACGGTAGAGCAGCAAACTTCCCAGAAGACATTTATTGATTGATTCATTATATTACCTGAATACTATCAATGATTGAAGTCAGGTTGTTATTTCCCTATCGAACACAACCATTGATTGGTGGACAGTTTTTTGCTGCATCGTTCAGTATGGTTATAAAAGGGTTATTGATTTTCAAGTTGAAGTCTTTGTAGGGACATTCCTGTGTCTACATTTAGAAATATTTAATGAAAATGTTTTAAGCAATTGCTTGGCGTATATTACATTAAATATAGCCTTCGGTTTATCAATGACTATTTGTTGCACCAATAATTAGGTCCAAGACATTATTGACTGTGCTAAGTCGAGGACTTTTGAAGAGGTTCCTGTTTTGAATGTTAAGGAAAAGAACGGTCTTTACGCATGAGCAAGGGGATGGGGTGTTAAGAGAGATTGTCTATGAGGTCCTGGCGATTTTAGGGCGCCCATGAATCTCCCAGCATTTCCATTTGCTAAAACGGTTCTCTCTTTCATGCTAGATTTATTTTGAGGTCATTTAATCTTGCAGATGAGATAAAATTGGCTCTAACCGATAGAATAACTAATGTTAAAAAACTCATACACCTCATTCCAACCCCTACAAAAATATTGCTTTTTAAGCGTATTTTATACAATTTATATTCGTGTGCTATAATTGGAGGAACATGCTTCACCTTGTGCTGGTAGTAACATTACTTGTAACCATCATACATGCGGAAAATATGTACTGGTGACATTGCTTTTTGATTCCTTGCCAGAGGCAAAAGGAATATATGCAGTCATACATGTGTGTGCGTCTTTGTGTGTGTATGTATTTGCATGTGTGACAAAACTTGTAAATACGATAACTGAATGATGCAAGGTCGGATCTTGTTCATACCTGGATGGTGGATTACCCATAGTGAGTGCATGGTCTCTATTGTTTTTGGTGCTAATCTAATTATTATTCACGAGTGGGCGGGGCTTGGAACCAATTTCTGTAAATGTGAATATCTCGGCAATCCTGTGTTAGGTTTTGTTCAAACTCGTTTCCGTGGCATTAGTAGGAGGTGCGGTACGTGGGTAGATCATAACCGTATTGCATCTCATTAATATTCATGAGAGGTGGGGCTAAATGTAATTTCACTGAAAATTGCTTGTAACCACGTGATCTCAGTAGTGCTAAAGTGCATTGATGTCATACTTGTCACATAGATTATCCATGGTGAGTAGATGATCTCTATCGATTTTGGTGCAAATATCGTCAATATTCATGACTGAACAGTGCTTAGAAGCAATTATTTTAAATGTAAATATCTCGGCAACCGTATGTCTGATTTTGTTCAAACTTGTTTTGGTAACATTGGTAGGAGGTGGGGTACATGTGTAGGTTAGTGCCTTAGGGCATCTCAATGATATTCATGAGGGACAGAGCCAAATGTAATTTCGCTAAAAATTGCTTGTAACACCTCTATCTCAGCCATGTCTCAGTGGATTGATGCCATACTTGGCACATGAATTACCCATGGTGAGTAAATGATCCCTACTGATATTGGTGCCGATCTCATTAATATCCATGAGTGTGCAGGCTTAGAAGCAATTTCTTTAAATATTTTGTTCAAACCTGTTTTGGTGACATTGGTAGGAGGTGCGGTACGTTTAGGTTAGCACTTTAGTGCATATCATTAATAGTCATGAGAGGTGGGGCCAACTGTGATTTCGATGACAGTTGCTTGTAACACCTCCATCTCGGCAGTGGCACGATGGATTGATGTCATACTATTGATTTTCCTGCAAAATATTGGTGCACATTAATATTTATGATTGGACGGGCCTTAGAACAAATTCCTTAAAAATATATCAGCTACCATGTCCAATTTTGTCAAATGGTGGCACTTTTCAGACAGCACTGGTACCAATTAAGTCAGCAATACAGTATTTTCTGAGCTGGTAGCTATATGTGGTAGCATGAAACATGTAATGAAATAATGGCCATACCAGACTGAAACTGTACTTCAAAGAGGCAAGTAATCCCAAACCTTGGTTTCTGGTTGGTTGAGGTCAAATGTCATATGAGGTCAACAGAGGTCAAACACTGAAAACATTGTAAACACCATAACTTGATAGGGCAAAGTTCAATTGAGCTCATACTTGGTTAATGTGTTCATCATAGGTAGTACCTGATTTCTATTGTTTATAGTGCAGGTGAAAGGTCATCGAGGTCGAGTGCCGAAAACCTTGTAACCACCATAACTTGATAGGGCAAACTTCAATTGAGCTCACACTTGGTATGTGTGTTTGTCATAGTTACTAGGTTACATGGTCCCTATTGCTTTCAGTTGAGGTCAAAACTCATTCGAGGTCAAACACCAAAAACCTTGTAACCACCATAACTTGAAAGGGCAAACTTTATTTGAGCGCATACTTGGTATGTGTGTTTGTCATAGTTAGTACATGATCCCCATTGTTTTCAGTTGAGGTAAATGGTCATCTGTAAATGGTCATATGAGGTCAACACTGGTTAAAAAATAAAATCGGGTTTCAAATCTAAAGGCAAGGAATCACGTAGCCCTTAGCTCTCGTTTATTATGTACCCCTCATTGCAATTAAAGACCAATCAGAGTCTCAGCTTCATTGTGTCGTTTAATTGCATACTGCTAGAAGTTATTTCCTTGCGGATTAGTCGGACTGCTACTCCACATTGTCAAACATATCGAAGCTACATTATTTGAACAAGATCAAGATGCAGCACAATTTCGCATGCAGCACGAGATTTTTGTTGAAATATGTGCCAGAAATATAGCTCTAATTGACTTTCAACATTCTGATATTCTATATTAATACTCAGATTGAGCCTAATGCACAAGTTGAGTGAACATCATTTTTATTCCTTGCTGATACAGTCATGTTGGCGTGTGTGTGACGATTTGTGGGCAAAACACATAAAGTCGACTCTGCATGGTTAGATCAGGTTCATATTCGGTATGTATGTTCCCCATGATAAATACATGAAACATATTGTTTCTGGGAGAAGTCGGAGGTAATCTGAGGTCAACAGCTCTTATACACTGAAAACCTTGAAAACACGCTAAGTCGACCATACCTGTTCAGATCAAGTTCCGACTTGGTGTGTATGTTTCCCATAATGAGTACATGGTCAGTATTGATTTTGGTATCAATTTGAGGTCATTTGAGATCAAAGTTTCAAATTTCATGACATTTAGTTGTTTTTCAAGCTCATATCAGCATGCTGGTCTGAGCTATTGTGATCGTGCTCCGTCTATATATATCCTTCTATCTATCCGTTCACAATTGTTCAAATTGATCCTGTGTGTGCAGGCTTTGGCAGATTTTGATGAAACTTGGACACAGTGATGGATGGGTGATGGGTCGTCAGTGGTGGTCAGGTATTTTGGTTCAACGGTCATCTATGAGTCATTTCAGGTCATTTTGTGAACACACCAAACATGTCTCTTCTCCAACAGATTCTATGGTACAGTGTTCATTGTTGGTCATAATGATAGTTTGATAATGCTTCATTTGGGACGTTCAGGAATGTCACTAAAAAATTGAAAACAAAGGTGGCCTTGTTGGCCTAGTCTGACACACAAAAAAGATGGGAGAAACTGCAATCTGAATAAAGCAAAACTTAATTTAATACTGAACTGCCAAAAGAATATGAATGTACATATACACATGTTGGTGGCTATAGCAGAAACAGATTTTTTGAGTGCTTGTTAAACATAATTTTGAACCGGTCCCTTTATAACGTAAATTAAGTTAACAATAAAAAAAACAATTTATATATATAAAATAACTGGGCTGCCCAAACAATGTGCAACAAGCAAAATAATTTCCTTGAAGGCCCTTCTCTCTCACCAAAAAATCTACCTGACATTCGCAATATTGGTCAGGCCAAAGAATGCTAATGATAAAATGATATGAAATATGCCTCCTGCTAGGCGATGTAAAATCTTTCCTGGGGGAGAGAAATGGGTCTATAAATAACAACCTAAACCCCTTTCTTTTATAAAGTCAAAATATAATTACTCTTTCTTTGAGTACAAATAAAGTCACTCTCTTTCCAAGAGAAAAATATGGGGTAACAGACACAAACCCCTGTATCTAATGGGGGTGTCTGCTTAGGAATGACCGGTGGCTCCTGACGTGGATCTGTAAGACCGGTAGTGTGGTGATTTGATGTTATCGACCCCTTCGGTAAGTAGATCGGATGGCAATAACCCCTCGGCAAAGAGCCACACCGAGGTGGTGATTGTAACAAAATGGTGTAGAATTTCCCGGGAGCAGGCTCCCGAACTGCAACCCATCCAAAGTCTCTCCTGTAGGATGACGGCTGCTCCTCTCAGAGATAACAATAACATCACGAGAGTTCATGGGTTAAGAAACTCTAAAATTCAAACCACCAGTTTTATTAAACGGCTAAAATCAGATATGCTAAAACACGCGACCAACAACAAAACACGGGGTGACAACTTACTCGAATACTGGTAACACCGGGGTAACACTTTCTTCTAATTTCTAGGGTGACAAGGAATTACGGGTCAAATGCCATTTGTGGGTCATTTGGGTCATTTGATGAAAATACTGAAAAAGGCTTCTCCTCCTACATATACTATGGTACATTGTTGAGGTTTTCCCTAATAATACTTTAGTAGTGTTTTCTTCATGGTGTTTAATGATTTGGGGTCAAAGGTCAATAATGGGTCATTGGTGTGTCATTTTATGAAAACATTAAAATGCTTCTTCTCCTGCAGAATATATGGTACAGTGTTGAGGATGTTTCATAATGATACTTTAGTCAGTGGCAACGGAATCGGGTGCGGGGCTTGAGGGGGCTCAACGGAAAAAGTAATATTCGCCCAATATTCGCCCATGTGGAAAATAGTTTACGCACAAACGTAGTGTAGGCTTATTTGTGCTGTTCAATTTATCTACGTTGTGATCTATTGTTGTATTAAGCGTTTTCTAAACATTCCAATAACAAAATTGGAAATTTTCTGCGCGCTTCTCGCGCATGCATCCCTTCTTGTTTTCGGATGCAGTCTTACATCTCAATTTTGGGGAGTATTCACATCGCGTAATCACTTTCAACCCCAATACATTCATTCATACTTTCATCACCTCTCCACTTCCTGGGATTATTCCCCTGGAAGACCATCTGGGGATACTCTCTGAACAGTACCAGGAGCTTATACGTGCGCCTGTAGCCCACGCTGAAGTCAAACTTGTAATGCATCTCATGCATGTAAATTGTCCCAATTTGCTGGGACTGGAGCCAAGCATATGCCAATCTCCAGGCTCCAACAGGGGATCCTAAGCGATACCCTGGACTTTCAGTTCAAACGCATTTCATGCATTCAAAATATCTATTTCCCTAAAGGGTTTGGCCAATAGCGGATTAGGGCACGGGCAACCGTGGCACGTGCCGCAGCTGCCCACATTGAAAGGTCCTCCCACGAAAGCTGACCACATTTTGAGAAATGTTGTCATGATATGGTTCAAACTTCAGATTGGTATTATCTCGACAGAAGTTCTCGCTAAACGTCTGTTCACAACCCAAAGATCGAACATTATAACTTAAAAGTTTTCGCGCGCCTCGCTCGAAATAGTATTTATCGTGTATCTTGTTACGTGGTGTCACTTGTGCCCAATGTGCCGTTTAAAAACCAAAGATCATACAAGATAACCTATCCGAAAAATTTCCGTGATCCGTGCGCGCGTAGATGTCCTTTGTTCCTTGAGTTATTAGGCCTATTTTGTCACAGCATCTTATGTGTGCCGTATGTGCTGTTATAACCCAAAGTTGATAACGTTTTTTTTTCGCGCTTCGCGCACAATATCCTCTGGTGTATTCCTTCTTGCATTGTTATTCGCCATTATTTTTGCCGAATATTCCATTTATAGTCCAAACATATGGAAAAGGCCCCGACCCGTTAGTCGTTTGTTCTTTTCGCGCCATGTGATATCACTTCTGCCAAACATCGGATACGATAATCCTCTCAAAAATGTTCGTCCTTCAGGTGTCAACTTTATTTTGATTTGATTGGCTTCCCATCTGGATCCCACAGTAGTCTCATAAGTGCAACCTGGACCCCACACTGCCGGTGCTGGTAATATGACGCCATAGGCGACCGATTTACCTTTCACACAAAAATACGTCAAACCCTTCGACTATCAGTTCAGCCCCCCCCCCACATTTTTTACGCCTCGCTGCCACTGACTTTAGTAGTGCTTCCTTTGACGTGTTCAAAGATTTGGGGTCAAATACAATTTGTGGGCCATTGTGGGTCATATTATGAAAACGCTAACAATCTTCTTCCTCTACGGATTATATGGTACAGTGTTGAGGGTTTGTCATGATGAAAGTGCTTCCTTCGGGTGTTTTGGGTCATTTGTAGTTCATTTGATGAAAACCCTAAAAATGATTCTCCTCCTGCAGATTATATGGTATAGTTTTGAGGATTTTCCCTAATTAATAATACTTCAGTAGTGTCTCCGTTAGGGTGTTCAGGGATTTCAGGTCAAAGGTCACTAATAGGTCATTTGTGGGTCATTTTCAGAATACACTAAAAATGTCTCTTCTCCTACAGATGCTATGGTACAGTATTGAGGGTGTGTCATAATAATACTTTGGTAGTGCTTTTTTCGGGATGTTTAGAGATTTTGGGTCAAAGGTCATTGAGATCATCATATAACACTAACAACCTACATATTGTATTGTTCAATACAATTCTTTGCATATATGTTATGGTGGGATTCATGAAACGTAGACACACTGGTCGTTAGATGATGGGTCATCATGTATGGTCTGAGATTTGTGGTCAATGGTCATCCAGGGATCCTTTGGGGTCATCTGAAAGTACTACAATGTCTGTAAACTGTAATAGTTAAAATGATCCTATGCATAGATACATGCTATGATGAAATTTGACACAATTTGTACAATGAATATCCTTGGATGACAGGTCACTAGTTGCAAGTACCATCATGATGTATGATGTGAGTTATGTACCATTGGTGCTCTAGTTCAAAAGCACCGCTATTATACTACTGTTGAATTTACTGTAGACTGACATATTGAAATGGAATCTATAGGATGTGTTAAAATTGATGCAGCTTAATTTATGGTATTATATTCCAGAAATCAGGTTAATACAGCCTCGTTTGGTTAAAGATTTTCCGGTACTTCCGGTATAGTTAGTTTACCTGCTTTACTAAATTGTTCGTAAAATATCAAACAATGGACCTTTTTTATGCAATAAAGCGTGTGCTGTTGATTGTTCATGTGAGCAGTTATATTTGTTGTTTATTTCTCTGTAGCCCTCCTAACCATGACAATAAACATCAATACTGCCATCTATGATTGAGACATCAATTCCGATACACCCTATATGTACAATAGAATATAGTTGAATGTATTCAGTTTATTCGTTCGTGAAAAGTACATGTTAACCTCACTACGAAGTTGTCAATTAAATAGGCCTAACAAAACATTTTTTCGACGCCGTTAAATTCTCTACTTCATCCCAATGAAATATGTATATAACGGTAGTTCTTTGCATACACGCTTCATACTACACAATTTCGTAATAATTATGTTGATTTATATGGTGTGATGGTATCAGTAGGATACATAGGTGACCAAACTAACAAATTGATCTCATGATTAAGCAGGGGCCATGCCAAATTCAATTTTGCACAAGTCATATTTATACGATCAGGCGGGCCCGTAGCCACGGGCAATGCCTACCTCCAAATATTTCTGCCCCACCAAATACAAATATAATAATTTGTAATAGCAGGGTTATAGCCACTCATATTCACCCAATCACTTCACTTGCCCCCCCCCCCCCCCCCCCCCAGT
>JAODUJ010252404.1:0-10299 GCA_027564615.1 Psolus chitonoides
TGCCAAGAAGAAGTGCCACCGAAATGTGATGAAAAGTAAATGAACTCGGTCTTTTTGTCATTAAGCACTAACATATTCGATTGGCACCAAGATCTAAAATTGTTTTCTTAAAGACAATGTTATCCATTCCATTCAACGGCCATAGTGCACGCTCAGCTATAATCCTGCTGCTTGATATTCTGACTGGTATTTTCCTTTCACCAGGTTTTACAGATAACCCTTTCCCCCCTATATATTTAATTCTTTCAGTCTATTGAATACTTTCTTAACAATGGGAGGCCTCTTTGGCAATAATACTCTAATCTCTTATCTCTAATCTTTAAGTCCATACATGTACGTTGTATCTAACGGCCATGTGTAGGCCTAGGAAATGGTGAAGACCTAGGCTGTCACAAAATATAATATAAAAATTTATAAAAATACTCCGAATCATATTGAAATCATAACGTTTTTGAGAACCGAAATTATTGCAGCCTTACTCACTCAGTGCATATAGACCATCATACTGTACCTATCCAACACATGCAAGAAAATGGACTGTAACCCAGATGTTATGGTAATGAAGATTAATTTGTCAATATTCCTGACGTTTCTTTCTTGCAGGAAATTTGTATGTCTTAACGACAATATCAACCATAACTCGGAAGGTGCCAAGATGGTAAAAGCGGTCCTGCTTGATTTTTACGAAGCGATGTTCCCGATCCCCTCACAGTTTGAGCTACCAAGAGAATATAGGAATAGATTTCTACATATAGATGAATTAAGAGATTGGTATGTATGTCGATATAGCCATGTCTCTTGTTTTATTATCACAGCCAGGAAGACAAACAAAACTTTTGCCCATATGTTGTTTTGTTTGTTGGTAGTAACATCATTTATATTATCATCTTGTAACAATCAATGATAATTTACAAATGTTGACTAACAACGTCATGCATGCATTCAGTTATTTCAAAATTATGTTGTTGCTTTTTGAAAAGTTAGATTGGAAGAATAATACCTGCATAGCTGTTCTACAGTGGTGACGGACAAGTTGCTACCACCTCTCTCAGCATTTAGGAAAGTTTCACTCACTTCCGTCGGACTGGGACGTTAAAATGTATGGGTTTGTGATAGTTACACTTCTGCCTCGTCACTCTCTGAACACTATTCGAGAAGAGGAGGCGAGCCTCCGCTGATGTTCATCCATGATCATATAGCTGCAGGATTCCTAGATAAGCCATAATTGGCTTCCTGAACCTCTAAAACTCTAAAGGGTAAATGCGAGGGTTTTCTAATTTTGTATCCCAATTTTCACACACGTCAACTTACCCCCTGGTCATTGGTATCCTGATAAAGACCATGCCCACACAAAAATGTGCACATTCTTCACATAATCTACCACACCCCTGGCTGCAAGCCAATGCTCGGGCGTCCTGTCCATTACCTCGTAGGTACCGTTCTGATTCAAGTAACTGGGTGGAGAGATGCAATTATGTGCCTCACCTGACGTTAGTCCCTTGGGAGAAAGGTTCCTCTCTCGAGCCCATACAACCAATTTGGGCCGTTGCTTATATCCGGTTACATTGACTTGAAGTGGACAAGACTATGAAACTCCCCCAGGATGGGACATCAGTCCATCTCTGGATAACCTCTAGCTGAAGCTAGTACTCATTCTCAGCAGGGTGGACTGGAGCTGGCTGAGTTTTAGTGTCTTGCTTGAGGACAATAAGTAGCAAATCAGGTGGCACTCAAAGTTGAACCCTTCGATCGGGAGTGGACATTCGTTCACACCAATGCTCAGGTGCCCTGTCTGTTACCTCATAGGTACCCATAAAAGCACCTGGATGGAGAGATGCAATAAGGATAAGTACCTCTCCTAAGAACACAGTGTAATAGTGGTCAGTATTACTGAGAAACAGACCTAGACAGGTTGTCAGTCAGGTGCCTGGCCAATCCGGACGTTGGCGACCATGGTTCTCCAGACCTCTCTGTCGTATGTCTTCCTCAGTAGCTCTCCCGCTGATTATCTCTGAACGGCTGCATTCCTTTCTACCATCCATTCCTTTAAACTTGTCATGTACATCAGCCTCTTTCTCCCTCGGCTTGAAACAAGGATCTTTCGATATCAGCTCTGCGTACCTCTTCATTACTCGCATGCTCCCTCTATGAGACTCTCATCATTCTTCGTAGGAACCACATCTCTGTACTTTCCAGCCTTTTTCGCAACACTGATGAGATGGTCCATGTTCCACTTCCGTAGGTCAGAACCGGGTAAATGTAGCAGTTCAGTACTCACAGTTTAGTCATCATACTGAGCTTCCTATCTTTCAGTATCGTTTCCATGTCAGAGAATGGGGATTTTGCCAGCCAAATTCTTCGTTTTATCTCTTTATCGCACCTTTGCATATTCTGATATTATACTTCTTGGGTAATTGAAAGAGTCAACTTGTTTTTATCTCTTGATCTTTTACTTTGAGAACGCATCTGGGTCTTTTTCGACACGACCATGCATTTATAATTTATGGTTAACCTTTTCTGTTCACTTTCAGAGACAACGATATCCAAAAGATTCTGCAGGTCTTCAGCAGTTTCAGCCACCAAGACGGTATCGTCCGCATATCTGATGTTTGTGATGTTATATTCTCCAACTTTCAGTCCTCTTTCATCTCCCATTGCTCTCAAGATTAGCTCACTGTAGTAGTTGAAGAGGTCTGGGGACACGACACAGCCTTGCCTTGCACCTCGTTCGATCCTTGTGTACTCACTCAATTCGTTACCTATTCAGGCGCAAATCTTTTCTGTGCAGGTCTAGTTCCCCAAGTTGGTCGAATATCCCTTTGTGTTTCAATTTGTCGAAAGCTTTTGAATAGTCAATAAAACACATATATACATCTCTATAGCTCGTTCCTTTAACATTCTCAACATGAAGATAGCATTCCGTGTTCCTGTGTCTTCAAATAGTGCTGGCTAAACTTACAGCGAGTGGCACTTGTTTAAATGGGGTCTAATGATTCTAGGTGGGCAACATTACAGGCCCTCCGAAACCACATAAGTCTATTAGTAGTCTCTTTAATTGGTATTTTTAAAAGGCTTGTGCACATGTGTAAGAGTGGGAGGGCATTACTTTACGCTCAGGCCTGGTAGGCCAAGGCCCGTCAGTTTCCACCGGCACCGACCGGCTTAGTGACAACCCTTGATTTAGATCACTATACCTTGACCAGTAGTCCACTTCTCTGAGTTTACATCATATATATTAGATTTTTATTGCAAGAGACAAAGCTTCTGAATAAACATAATCGAGAATATTTTTGTTTTGCAGGCGGGTTTACCGTGATTGGTTACGATTCTGGACGCATGTATCCCTGGCTGCATTGGTTCTATTTAGTATTGCTACATTCTGTTCTAATCAGGTAAGAAACCATTAATCGAAGATCATGTCTCCAAATAAGTTATGATATAATATTCTCTGTGATTCTTAAACGATCGTGCAAGTGTTTACTGTTGAATATTTATGATTCTGAAGATTTCTCCCAATTGTTTTCAACGTTTGTAGAGAAGCTTGCAACTTTGTGTGTGATATTGTGATTTGTGGTTAATTTGTGTAATTTTGTGATATTTTGTGTAAATTGTGATATCTGTGTATTTTGCTGTGTGAAAAAATAACCCAGATGATTGCTTTAACCAATTTTTTCCCTCTACAGCTGATAAGTTGTAAGCGCCGATGTTGCGGGCGGAGAGGTCGACGGGTCTGTGGCGATATATCAGAACGAGTCTTCCACGTCTGATGATAGAGGGCGGGCTTCAGGTGTTACCGAGTTGCTTTCATTGGTTTTATGTATTTGACGTAACGGAGGGGATGACGACGAGTTGTAAGTGAGACCTCCATGTACCTCCTTGTCCAGTGTATGTCAATGGAGGACCTGTGTCACATGAAGACCCATCGAGTTGCAGCTTTCTGAGATCGAGGGACATAAATTTCAGATAACAGTGATAGCCTTCATAATGTATTAGATTACATGTACTATATCCACCCGAGAGGGCGGATCGCTCAGTCAGTAGAGCTCCGGAATACAGATCGATAAGTTTGATTCCTCCCAGGACGGACTGCTTAGCTTTTCTGTTGTGTCCTAAGGCGAGGCACTTTCCCTTGATTGCCTCTCTCCACCCAGGTATATAAATAGGTACAACAGCCTATTCAGTTGCTTGGATGGGTGATCTTCCGGGTTGCCATCTAGGTGCTGTGCTGTTGGCTATATCGGGCTGTGGGCAGGGTTGTAGCTAGAGAATTCTGAGTGGGGGTCGCAAAACCGCCAAATTTTTGGTGGGATTTATGACAGCTGTGTAGAGGACGGCGCGCGAACGACGCACAGCCGGTAACAACCGGGACTATATTGCGACATAATTGGGGGTTTTTACATCATGAACTACTATAATTGCTCATAATGCAGTACGTCTAGCCTGTAGCCTGTAATTCCCCCCCCCCCTCCAGTGGGGGTTCGGCGCCAGAGTGCGGGTCGACACCTCCGAGTGCGGGTCACAGTTACATCCCTGGCCGTGAGACTCGTGAGGATCCCACTGCACCCTGCTCCACCACTAGCCATATTGACCTTGTCTGTCTGCTGGATACTGGTGGTGATGAGAATAGAGGGATGGCTTTCACATGGGCAACAGCTTATCCTCCTCCCTGCTCCACCACCAGCCATATTGACCTCGTCTCTCTGCTGGATACTGGTGGTGATGGGAATAGAGGAATGGCTTGCTACATGGACAACAGCTTGTCCTCAAAATATTCGCCCAGGCACACCTCCGCCGGTTCACGATAGACATGCCGATTTATATAAAATGAAAAAAATGTTAAGGTAATAATACCTATATAGCGTATAGCTTCAAAAAAAAAATATTCGTATGCTTCACGATGCAAATCACAAAAATATAATACAATTTGAAGCATACAAATTACACTTCACAAACCATCCCCAAATACGAGAAAATGCATGTGATATACAAAATGCAAGTGGCCTAAAGACAAAAACACAAAAAAGTTGCTATTATAAACACGCCAGAGCAAAATAATGGAGTTTCAAGCTGGGATTTGAACTGACTGAGCGAATTTGCATCCCGAAGTGGTGCTGGGAGCGAGTTCCACACAGTTGGAGCGGCCACAGCGAACGCAAGGTCACCAAGGCTTCTAGAATTTGATCTCGGACTGGAGTTGATATCTAGTATTTTTCTGCTGAACAATCACATCTTTAAGGTATGCCGGTGCCCGATTTGTGATAGCCTTATATGTCAGTATACGAATCGTGAACAGTATACAGTATTTAACTGGTAACCAGTGTAGATCTTTGAATTGATTTTGAATGTGGTCAAATTTTGACACTTGACATACAAAGTGCGCTGCTGCATTTTGTAGCTGCTGAAGACGCTTTCTGATATGCAGGAAGTCCATGAAGCAGAGAATAACAGTAGTCCAGGTGGCTAAATATGAGAGCGTGGACAAGTATTTAACTGGTTTCGGCCGTGAGAAACTTTCTTATGTTGCGATGATTATATAAATGAAAGTTAGCTTTTCTACAGGTTTTGGTGATATGCTCAGACATGTTTAAATTTTCGTTGTATATCACCCCTACGTTACAAGATATCCTATATATATCCATGATATATCAGTTATCTCATGATCGTTTCATTTCCCATCGAGTCGTCGATACCGGGTTGCTATTTGTCTTTTGTCATGGCCATTTTTCTAAAATATGGCCATTTGAAGCTTTCCCATGGCCACTAAACACTCAACTGATGTCACATGAGTTCAGGAAATTTTATTACACATTTCAGGAAATCGGTTTGGAAAATGTGGAAACACTGTGATACTGTGACACCACACTGTATGGTGCATCAGGACCAAACAGCTCGGAATGTGCACCTTATAGTGTGGTTTGACAAGTTACCAGGGGTAATGAATGTAACAGTCCCATTATGCATGTTATAACATATGATCCGGGGTAATGAATGTACCAGTCCCATTATGAATGTTATAACATATGATGAGGGGTAATGAATGTAACAGTCCCATTATGAATGTTATAACATATGATCAGGGGTAATGAATGTAACAGTCCCATTATGCATGTTATAACATATGATCAGGGGTAATGAATGTAACAGTCCCATTATGCATGTTATAACATATGACCAGGGGTAATGAATGTACCAGTCCCATTATGCATGTTACAACATGGAAATAGTGCTATATCAAATGACAATCATTATTTAAATGGTGGCGTCTATGCTCAACTGATAACCAAGTTTCCAGTCACTGAGAAGCCTCTTCGTCAATGCTCGACTTGAACCTCTTTGCTTTATATCCTGTTACTCCAAGAAATTCATAGCTTCTAAAGGAAGATTGTTTTCTTGTGAGGTTATTGCAATTTGGTATTTGAGGATGCCAATAGTTGTGAGAGCATGATGGCCTAATGGTTAACTCATTACCTACCACACATGATAAGGTGGTAGTATGGCGCAGTGGATTGAGTGTTACCGCTTGCTCTAAAATGTCCCGGGTTCAAATCTTACTCGGTGTCTGCTTGCTTATCAAAAAGCTGTACGTTAGTTGTTGATGGTTTCGCAAATTCCTGGTTTTATCGAAAAGCTGTGCTGCTGTTGTTAATGGTTTTGTTGTAGTGGGAGAGCGATTCATTTAGGGAAGCTTAGGTTTATTGGTTTGATGTGGCTGTCCTGCAGTGGTGACAGTCAGGTTGCTGCCACCTCTCTCAGCATTTAAGAAAGGTGGCTAAATGCTGAGTCCCACTCGTGTCTGTCGGATGGGGACGTTAAATGGTGGTCCCGAGAGCAGAATGAAGATTGCTATCACCAGTGTTCATCCATGATCACACTTGACTCCAGGGTCCTTGATGAGCCATAGTTGGCTTCCTGAACCTGTAGATGACTAAACTAAACCTAAACTAAACATGACAGCTGTTATGTAACATATTGGAATGTACACATCAATAGGGAGAGCTCTGGATGCCCTTCCCCTTCCTGACAACACACCTTTTTGTAAGGACAAGGCAGAGGGTGTCAGGAAGGTGAAGGGCATCCAGAGCTCTCCCTATTGATGTGTACATCATCTTGCTCAGACTATTTGGGGGCTGGCTTCATTTTGGCTTCAACAGAGCTCTGCAGGTGCGACCATGGGACTTCAAACCAAAAAAATACTGTTGTTCTAGTCTAGCGCCATCATATTCTGAAGTTTAAGATAGAAACACAAATGTGGGTGTCTCGTACGGTATAGGTAGATCAGTTTGAACTTTTTTATAGGGCGGCCCTCACGGCGGGATGTCCTGCCTCCTGCATGATAAGAGTTAGAAGGTTCCAAAAACACAGGTTTTCCCATGAAATGACACATGTTTCTGTGTGTCCTTGACAAACTGCCACATGACACCCTGTGTTACCACAAGTTTATCCATCAAAACCTGTGAAAGGCCCCAGGACACAGGTTGACACAGACGTTGGTACAACGTGAAAAACTAATCTGTGACACAGGTTGCCCATGTCATCCTTTTACTAATAAGTCAGAAAAAATAAATATTAGGACAATTGCCACAGGTTAACCACGCTTTTGTCACACATGTCATATGACACAGGTCATATGACACAGGTTTTCCTGTATTTCACAAGTTATGGCAGATGTGTGAGAAACTGGTGTCAACCTGAGGGAAACCTGTGTCAACTCGGTTCCAAATTCAGGTTCGACATGTGTGTTCACACATACGTTTTGTAGTCATGACACAGGTTAACACAGGTTTTTTGTAAGGGTGGTAGATAAGAAGCTAATTCACAAGTCTGGTGAAGAGATTACTAATATTTTGGGAATCAGTAAATGAGAGAGCAGCAGTCACAAAGGTAATTTTAACTTGTCAACTACCAAACATGACGTGATCAGCTCTAGACGGTTAACACGTCTTTACTAGCTCACGCAGAGATTGACGCTGCACTGCTATCCAGGTTATTCTAGCACCCTCCGTCACCTGTGATCGGCTCTAGACGGTGAACACGTCTTCACTAGTTCACGCAGAGATCGACGCTGCACTGCTATCCGGGATATTCTAGCACCCTCCGCCACCTGTGATCAGCTCTAGACGGTGAATACGTCTTCACTAGTTCACACAGAGCTCGATGCTGTGCTGCTACTCTGGTTATTATAGCATCCTCCGCCACCTGTGATCAGCTCTAGACGGTGAACACGTCTTCACTAGTTCAGGCAGAGATCGAGGCTGCACTGCTATCCAGGTTATTCTAGCACCCTCCACCACCTGTGATGAGCTCTAGACGGTGAACACGTCTTTACTAGTTCCCACAGAGCTTGGATTATTATAGCACCATCCGCCACCTGTGATGAGCTCTAGACGTCTTTACTAGTTCACGCAGAGATCGACGCTGCACTGCTATCCGGGTTATTCTAGCACCCCCCGCCACCTGTGAACAGCTCTAGACAATGAACACGTCTTTACTAGTTCACGCAGACAGAGATCGACGCTGCACTGCTATCCAGGTTATTCTAGCACCCTCCGTCCCGTGTTCAGCTCTGGATGGTGAACACGTCTTTACTAGTTCACGCAGAGCTTGGGGATGCACTGCTACCCGGGTTATTCTAGCACCTTCCCCCACCTGTGTTCAGCTCTAGATAGTAAACACGTCTTCTCTAGTTCGCACACAGCTCAATGCTGGGCTGCTCAACCTGAGTTATTCTAGCACCTTCCGGCACCTGTGTTCAGCTCTAGATGGTAAACACTTCTTACTAGTTCACGCTGATCTGGAGTCTGCACTGCTACCCAGGTCATTCCAGCACCTGTGTTCAGTTCTAGACGTCCTTTCTGCATCTTCAGTAGATAACCACAAGAGTCTGGTGAAGAGATTTCCAGTAGTTTGGGTGTCAGTACTGGAAGAACACACCTCCAATTTCAGTGGGGGATCTGGCGGGACAATGGCCCTATTGTATGTCACTCCCTGGCAGTGTCACTCCCCAGCGCCTCTACATCCACCTTCTCGAGATGTGCGGTCACTACTGGCAGTTCCAAGCCCGGCGTGGCCAGGGAAGGAGGGCGTTAAAATCACACCGCAGATGCACAGGGCTAAACTCGGCCTCTATGCATACTACATTTGGTCGATTCTTGGCCAGAAATGTCTCTGCGAGCAGATGGCCTCTGTCCATTGTACAGTACACAGCTCCAATCACTGTGGGGAGGGGGATCTGGCAGGACAACGGTTGACACATGGCTTACCAAAGGTTCTATTGTATGCCACGCTCCGGCACATCCCAGTGCCTCTGCATTGAGCTTGGCGTGGCTAGAGGGGTGTGTGAATCACGTCCCATATGTCTATAAACCAAAAGTTACCCAAAAGTGTAGTGAAGAGATTTCTAGTATTTTGGGTGTCAGTAGTGGAAGAGCACCATCCATGAAGGTAATTTAAACTCATTCCTTGGTTTGTTTGAGTGAGGGAACCTGCAGGCATGGTCTGTCGGGTTACCGATGATCGAGGGGGGGGGGTTGTGTTTAAATTTTGAAATGAGACTTAAAACTGTCGTCTTCATCTTCATCATTGCACATCAAAATCAACTTTTCATTGGGCAGAGTGTGGTTTGGGGAATAGTTTTGTTCATGTTGGCATGAATTACTATTATGAAGTTGATGGTGGCCTTGCATTCTTATTTTCTTCATTCCACTGTAAGCAGGGTAACAACATATCAATATTTATCAGAGCATATTGTTCAGTTCTGATGGGAAGCAAAAGTATTAAATTATGTTTTTCTGCTGGGGGGGGGGGGAGAGAAAGTAATAAATTATGCTTGTCTGCTGGGGGAGGGGAGAAAGTATTGAATTATGCTTGTCTGTATTAAATTATGCTTGTCTGCCGGGGGTGGGGAAAAAGTATCAAATTATGCTTGTCTGCTGGGAGGTGAGGAGAAGGGTTTATGAAATTATGAAAATAATTGTAAGAAAGTTTCCAAAGATTATGCATTCATCAAATCTATTACAGTTTCATTTAATAAACCCTCAATTAATTTTTATAAATTTGAACAGTTTTGAATCAGGTGGTTAGGTTATTTTTTTTTCTTATTTTTATTCTTCTGTATAATTGATAACATGATTCCCAATTGTCTGTATAAATTATAAAGGGTTTGTGTAATAATGAAATTAACATTCTATACAATTTCTTTGATTTATTGTTTGTTCAAACCAGGTAGCTGGTGGGAGCTATTGTGATCGTGCTGCGTCTATCTATCTGTCAACAATTGGTTAAATTGCTCCCATGCATACA
>JAODUJ010252515.1:0-10299 GCA_027564615.1 Psolus chitonoides
TATTGTATGGTATCGATTGTACTCTTTGTTAGGATTAGGGATTAAGTTAGTGTTTATGGTTAGGGTTATTGTAAGTGGTATCCAATAGGAAAACATCTTGTAAGATCTGCACATTGGCCCCGATTTAGTGTCCAAGTGTGCAATGATCGGATTTTTTTCCAGACACCTCTGACCTAATTTCATCACTGAAGAAGTGCTCTAAACAGATTTCAATCATGAGTATCGGTCTCGAATTGGTTACAATTAACCCCCACGGTACTAGAGATTCAAAACGCATAACAATTAGCAGATACTTTAAATATTTATCGAAATATATTTATTTGAATGCTCAAAAGTGCGCAATGTGGGCCAATGTGCAGATCTTACAAGATGTTTTCCTATTGGATAACACTTACAATAACCCCAACAATGACCATAACAATGAAATTACACCATTGTTTTAGAAAACAAAATTATGGGAACGAAAAAATGGTAAGCTGCAACCTTTGAAGTGAGTAAAACAAATCAAAACGGTAATGGGCGCTAAATATGATTTGCCGTTCTTCCCGATTAGGCTAGTCCTCAGGTTATAATGTTTGTTGACGATACTCCAACTCAGGAGTGTTGCACCGTACCGCATCAAACCATAACATAGTAGGATCTCCGTTTTATGGAATAAATCTGTTTTCGAGCACCCGAACACAGGTTATCACTTTAAAAATCTCTGATTCTGATGTGTACTATTTAACCATTTTTTGCTATTTATCATCATCGCTAAAATCAGTAACCATGCTAGCGTTGTCAAAGCTCTCTTCAAATCGGACCATCAACAGAACTCTAACCTGACATAAAACATATATAAAGTATACATTCAGAGGAGTCTCATGTAGAATATAGACTGGATCTTTTCAAGTGTAACAGTTGAGTTGCTACTTTTGGTTATTTTTCGATGTGTTTTTGCACGATAGTGAATAGTAAAAGAAAGGCAAATAGTAATAAAACAAAGAAAAAAAAGAAAGAAAGAGAGACAGCGGCGGAAAAAAGAACGGCAGAGGACGTGAAACAGTTTTTTCACTTGGCCTAATATATGAGTGCAAAGAAGACTACAAAACAATATTACAAAACAATAAACCAAATAATAAACAATTAACAAAGTAATAAAACAAACAATACACTAAATAATACACAAACGAATATTAAGACAAACAATAAACCAAATATCAACACAAACAATAAACAAATACATTAAGGTTGTTAGCAGTAGCTCTACAAATCATCATGTCTCTCTTTCCGTTAGGAACGTTCGTGCTTCTTCTTCCGTTAGTAACGTTCGTGCCTCTCGTTCCGTTAGTAACGTTCATGTCTCCCCTTCCGTTAGTAACGTTCATGCCTCTCCTTCCGTTAGTAACGGCGCTATTACACAAAGACCTGGCATGATCCTAGCCTACCGTGAGGTAAAGAGTAATCAGTCTGTTTGTTAGCAACAAACATTAGCACGCAGCTTCCGAGATAAGATCGAGCTTGTTTATAAAAGTAGGCCTAATACACATGTTCTAACTCAGTAATTCGATATGAAATGCCATTATAGTAACGTTCTAGCTGAATCTGTTCCCTCCTCAATTCGCTGAACTCATCAGCTCATAGCACTACGCATATGCCTAACGTTAGGCTAGTGTTCCAACCATGAAGGTATTATAATTAACTGGAGAGGCAATATAGCGCGGAAGAATGGTGCAAATTGAACTGTTCCCCAAAAGCACGCCACCCAATTGAGTAACACGAAGTGATGGACGCTCATAGTTCTGATGGCGACGCTCCGTGATGCGGAGAGATCGCCGATACGGTTAATGCCACTCTAGCTAAGTATCACCGTGACAACGAGACATGTATGGACATGGCGTTGCTTTTTAGTTCTATTCGTCGTACATGTACACAACATTCGAGGGAACGCGTCTTCCGGTTTCTGTCTCCTCAACTGTGTATACGGCGGTTAGCGTTGCATTGCCAAACCGTAGTTTCAACAAGGAGAAACTGCTACGCGCGCGTCCCGCGCAAGAACTACGCGCGCGTCCCGAATGTTCAACTTATTATAGGAAATATTCGTACAACCATGATGCGCACAGGAAAACGTTCATGCGCGCGTATGTAGCTAAGAGGGCAACTTCGCCTCTTAGCTAATATATGTTTGTTTGTATGCTTATGCCTAGGCCTTCTGTGTGGAACGCGCGTGTAGACCAGTGCCTCCTCTATATATAGCTCTATTGATAAACTAGATATATAGGCACCAGAGTTGCCGTTACGACGCGTCTACGCGTCCAGACGCGTTTCTGTTAATGCTGGACGCACATTCGATCGTTCTTGCGTCTATTTGCTTGCACGCGAAACATTTCACATTTGAAATTGACCGACTCATATGTGCAAGGTGTATGATCGTAAGCTTAACATCCGCTTACCAAAATGTCATACTCTATTCAGAAGCATTTACATTCCAAAATATGAAATCAATGACAATATATAGTTTATACGATGGAACGCGCACATTTTCCACTGGACGCATGTTTCAGCACGTTCGCAAACAGATGCGTGTCCGACTGAACGCAGACTTTTCAACAGTCCAGGAGAAACCCTCGTTCGGGGCCCCGTTTTGATGAGATCAAAGTTAGTAATTTCGAAGTCGTTTTCATTAGTAACAATTCATTACATAGTCTGGTACTACTTGCGAGGAGGCTAGTTTCAAACTTCATATACAGACATTGTTCATGTATATTTGGTAAATGTAAACATGACACACTTGAAGCTAGCTGGCGCGTCAGTGTATATTACGCTTCATTTAAACGCCTGGTAGGAGGCTAAATTCGGGAGAGACGCTACTTATTGAAGAATTTCACTCAAACTTACACGGTGAATAAAAATAGCAGTCATTCCTCGTAGCAGAATGAGTAAAAGAAATCAAAGACGTTTTTCTTGTTGAAACTGTTTCCCCCCTTTCCATGTTTAAACGTGTACACGGATGGGGAGCGTGTACATGTTTACGAAACGTGCGAAATGAATGAACAATAGAAACGCCCCATCTAGTTCCTGGAAATAAAACATACAATGTTAGTTTTTGCATCAGTGGACCAAATTTAGGTTATTTGGAAGCATCTGCAGAAAGAACATTCCCTATTCCCATAACGAGAACGTTTACACAGTTGAACACGTTTCCGTTTAATCGTTTAACTCAGAAAGCAGGAAATCAACACCTTAAAAATAGCGTGAACATGCCATTATCTTTTTTGAATTATCAAATACATTTTTATGTGGGCAATTATTCATAACCAGGGTCATCTCATCGAACTTCACAGGCGGTCTTTATTGATCAGGATTAAAACATGTTTTAATAGCTAAATAGTTACACAAATCTAGTCGTTACCAACCAGCGGGGAAATGTAAGGTTTTACCAAGTTTGTTCTCATCTATCTATTCAGGGGCAGTCCCACCTGGGTCCGGCCTCTGTCCGGCCGGTTTCGTCGAAGACGGGAATAAATGTTTCGTAGCATCACCAGACGCTACTTACACCTTCGATGAGGCTAAGGTGTACTGCCAAACTCTCGCTTCAACTGCGACCCTGCCATGCCCAGTATTGAAGGGGGAGACTGACTTTCTCAAGACCTTACTGCAAATCAGTTTCCTGGGCTGGGTAGGAGTCAACGATATTGTCACCGAAGGCGAGTGGTGGTGCTTGGACATATACACACCGGTGTTTCAGCGTAAGTTTGATAGGCATTCTCTCAGCAGTCACAGATAGTAATGAGTCTATACCGCATGAGTACACTATATGTTAACTGCACCCACTAATAATCCAGATGTACGTACGTATTGTGTAAAGTCCTGGATATCATGCCGCGGCCCCTGGCACTGACGACCCGCTCGAATTATTATGTACATTGAAAGAGCTACATAAATTGCGAGATATATATGGGCTTTAAGACCGACACACACCAAATCCTATGGACGTATTTGGCAAACAGTGACAAAAGAGCATGTACCCGACGTACGACAAACAATACATGTGCTCTCTTCCCTACCTACTTACTCGCTCTGTGGTTGAGGAGAAAATTGGGAATTTGGCAATTACATAGGCTACTACTAAATGAGCGCGTTTCTACGGAAGACTAATGCGACCATGGTTAAAAAAATACTTTCGTTTTGGGGTTTACCCTCTTTGTCGAATTTTGTTTTTCGTATTTTCGATTGTTTGAACTATTCTTTAAATACTTACGTATATACTCGTCACAGTACTAATGCATTATAGTAGAGTATCAATGCTAAGGTCTCGTGACCAAATCATGGGGTTAATAGGTTTGAAAGTGGTTTTGGTATAACTGAAGCATTTTAAACAAAACTGGCTATGGGAGAAACATGGGTCACACATGGGTCAAAATTAAAAATGCACTAATCCTTCTGAAAAGTAAATCAGATTACTCGTCCGGTCATAAGGAATCTAAAAATGTATACCCTATGTTCGAACTTTACCGACGCCGCTATGGTCAGAAACGTTGAAAGTCAATGAACTTTGGGCAGGGGTCAAATTACCAGTATGGTCAGGATTGTCAAATTTTCATGATTTTAGTGTCTGGGTATATGCTTTCTAGTACGAAAAATCCAAACTTAAAACAATCAAAATTTCACATTATGTCTGTATATAGCAATTCAATGTGTAGGCAACCTGCATTGTGTATAAAACCATTTTCAAATTTCAACATGAATGTGACTATTTAGGTTGTTTCAAGTTCATATATTTGGACACTAAAATCATTAAAATTGGACAATATTTACCATACTGGTAATTGGACCCCAGCCAGAGGTTTGTTGACCTTTTCACGTTTCTGGTTAAACCGGGCGAGTAATTTGGTATACTTTTCATAAGGAGTGGGGTATTTTTTTTAATGTTGACCCATGTCTAACCCGTGTTCGACCAATATAAAACATGTCTGGAACTTTGGACTGGCTTAATTCATGTGAATTTTTTCTAAATATTGTTGAAAGCAGACATTTGATTGAAATAAAAAAATACACGATTCCATGCCTGGCCCTTGATTTCTTGAAAAGTATTCTTCAATTATTGTACATTTGTGGTTGAAGGTCGATTCAGAATGAATGTCCAAATTGTCCTGAAAAGTTATATTTAAAATATATATAATTAGGTCTATATTTAACACCAGTATTCCAGAAATCAATAAACTGAGCGTCCATTTTGTTTTCATGCAAATTAGATGATCAAAATAACAAATATCTTCAGAGAACCAGTATTTTCGGAGTCAGCATACCAAGATGGTCTTAGAAGTCCTGGTTCCCACTTTTCTAGTCTCTTTTACTAGAATTCCGTAGTCTATATAGGTCTATGTGCATATATAACATTTTATCTATGTTTTTGTTGATAATAAAAAATACTCATAAACCGTCACGTGATCTGCCTATGTACTTTACTGAGTGTGTAAAAAACATTTCAAGACCGGCTTCAAATCCATGATTAACCACCGACTGGAGAATGTTCCATTTAAAAAAAGGGGGAATTCACTACGATCGATTTGTTGTGTGAAAAACGCTATGAAAAAAAATCCAGCGCTTTTGTAATATCGTCATTTACATTGTATGGGTTAGGATAATTGTTGACCGATCATAAAAAATATGAGAATATAAAAGTTTTGTCTATTTTTGAAATTTAAACGAAGGGTTTCTGAATGGCAATAATGACCAGATGCCCGGGTCTTTGTTTTCGAATTTTGAAAGACCGGTTTGACGTTACACCATAATATAAGGCTAGCAGAGCTCCGCTTCGCCTCGATTCGCGTTGACCTTCCATTTAGGACGTCATCCCGATCCTAATTCTGCAACAAAAGTCCGTGCAGCATCTGGCCATTATTCCCTAAAGCACAATATAAATCAGTATACGATTCAGTGGCGTAGCCACGGTGGTGGGGGAGGCTGAAGGGGCACAGGCCCTCCACAAATTATCCGTTCCCCCAGATGCACCCCCACCAGAAATGTACATAGAGCGAGGTAGAGAAATGTTGCTTGTGCCCAACCCCTATGAGATGCTGGTGCCCCCTCTGTATCCCCTACTGGTAAAATCCCAGTTACGCCACTGAAATACGATTGGTTGTAATGCCGCCACATGTCTCCCTTCTGTTTAGGCTGGTACACCATTCCTATAGAGGGAGACACGGTGAGGAATTGTGCGGCGTTGAATAGTCTCGGCAAGTACGTCAATTTCGAGTGCAACTCTCATCAGCAGGCAATATGCGTTTTTGGTAAGTTATATTTATACTCTGTATATTTAAATAACTCAGTCAGAGTTTTGTTAGCAAAATATTTATTCCTTCATGCATATTTTTCTTTATATAAACTATTGAGGATGAAGGAATAGACTAATTGCAAAACTCACAGTAGTTTCCCACAGCAAGATCATTTCATTGACATCAAAGGTCTGAACTTCTAATTTGTAATACAGATTTTGCCCTCCTCAGTCGAATATTTCACTATAGCCATTGAAAATAAGTCCAGCTTGAAGGAAAATAGACAATATAAAAAACAATCATGTGTTTGTAAAGCATTCGAATACAGTGTTGGCTAGTGGAGATCCCATCTTTCTACTATGCCCTAATGTAGAGACAAACAAATATTGAAGTTGATTCATTTTATCAATAAATTGGGCAACGTTCCTTCAGTAGGGATATCGCCTCATTATTAATTTTATTTTATTATTATATTCATTGTTCTTTATGTTTAAATTGAACACTGAAATATGAATGGTATGATCCCAACATTTTAGCTGAGGCGTTATGTCAGTGAATCATAATTGATTCATATAGTACCGTACAATATGCATTAGTACTGAAGATGGTAAGCATTTCTAGAAGTCAGTCATCACCATCATCACCACAACCATTACCACCACCATCATCATTAATTGAGGCACATGGCAGAACCCCGGGCCCATAATTTTACGCTGCAAACTCGCAAAAAGTGTCCCACAAATCACAGGAAGTTTCAGAATGCCCATCACGGTCAGTAATATTAGTCAATGAAATGGTTACCCCTACACTGTAAAAAAAACACTTGGGTCAATTTTTTACCCAAATTTGAACCAACACCTGGGTCAAATTCCCGCCAGCCCAGATTTTGGATTACTTCGACCCAGCTATTGGGTCAAGTTACATCTGATCCAGATTCGGGTGGTGTTGGATCAGGAAGCAATTGGATCCTCGCGAGTCCCACGGCCCGATATAGCCGAAAGCACCGCAAGCCAACCGGCAACCCGGAAGGTCACTTATCCAAGTAACCGATGTGCTGCTGTACACATTTATACACCTGGGTGGAGAGCGGTATTCGAGACAAAGTGTCTTGCCTAATTGCCTACGACACAACGGAAACAGTTGAACAGTCCTGTGAAGTACCGAACACACGATCTTCGATCCGAAATCAGGAGTTCAATTTTTAACCACTGAGCTATCATACCTACTGGAAGATATAGCAAAATACAGTTTACTACAAACTCATTGAGCTCGCAACGAAACACGGTTGAAAATGAAGATTAAAGCTAATAGTCTGTCTGTATTTGGTTGCTAGGAAAGGTTTTTCCCCTACAAATCGTATGTCCTGTTATATGGTTCCCTATAGTTATTTATGAAAAAGCCACCTTGAAAGTTTCCCATGATACATTGTTCAATTTAGGGAGAAATGAAAACTTGATGGCGACAGTTTTGGCTATAGGCTAGGCCCCTATAGCCTAACGTCAGTTTATGTGGACTGTTGAATGTTTAAGATTTCAATTTCAAAGGTTTCTCCCAATTGTTTTTGAAAGCTGGCAATTTTGTGTGATATTATAACATCATCTGTGCCCTTTGTAATGGCTTCGCTGTGTGAAAACGAACACAGATACTCGCTTTGAATCTGGAAAACAGTCGGTTAGGCCATGTTAAATAACCCTGATCTGAGTTGAAAACAGATTATAAAGATTCTGCAAACAATTCACTGAACAGAATAGCAGTGTTTCCACATTTTCAAAACCGATTTCCCGAAATGTGTACTAAAATTTTCCGAAATCACGGGAAATCAGATTAGCATTTCCCGAAACAGATTTCAGGCTGTTGTGAGCAATCCGCGATATCTTTCCCGTGTAAACTGTCAACTATTTTACTGTTGTTTATGCAGCCAACTTTGCGAATATGCATTCGTTTGCTTGATCTCAGTATTCCCGAAATTCCCCGAAATTTTGTCATTTCCCGAAACATCTCCCGGAATAGTACAAATTTCCCGATTTTCGGTTAATTTACTTGAAAGTGGAAACATTGCAGTATAGGTAGACGGTCATAATGAATAACGGCGAATGAAGCGCAATCGCGCGAATCTCGGCGTGATTCTCGTTTTTGAGGTAAATTCTCGCTTTCTGTACTCTACGCTGAAAAATCGCGGAAAGATCACGGGAATTTCCAGAATACCCGCCGTAGTCTAGTCGTCTATATTGGGCTATTGGTCAATAAAATGTTCATACTCAATTCCTATAAATCACTAGAAAGTACGCATTCAATTATATCGCGCCAAAAAGCAGTATATTGTCCGTGCTCAGTGAGTGTTGAGTGTTGACCCAAAATTGAACACTTTATAGCCACGCAGAATTCTCGTAAATGGCACTTTAGAATTCTGGGAAAAACTCGCTTTCAGGTAGCCTATAGGTCGACTGGTTTCGCAAATGATTGTGCTTCTTTCGAACCCAAGTATATGCCTCATCTCTAACCCGAAAACACCGGATGTGTGGTACAAAATTGATTGTGCTAGTATTGAAAAATAAAAAAAAAACGTTTTTCTGAGCCCAACAAAAATACATTTTGAAGTAAATAAAATTCTAAGAGAAAGACTTCTACTTTGAACCTTGGATTGAGACATTGTAATTATGATCACCTTGATATCACAGACATTTACCCATGTATGAGTGGCGTATCCAGAAATTGATAAACAAGGGGGCGAAATGTACTTGGGCTGCCGAAGGCAGCCTTGAGTGTCGTAGGCATGCCAGTGATATGGGTCTGTGGGGATGCTTTCCAGAAAATGTGGAAATATTTAGGCCATTTCCCTGCAATCTGAGGCATACTGCATGTGGGCATATTCTGATGTCTGATGACGCTATCTCAACCCTGCCAAAGACAGCCAGTGCTATAGGTCTGGGAGATACTTTCCAGAAAATGTTGAAATAATCAGGCCATTCCCCTGCAATCTGAGGCATACTGTGAGCCATATTCTGATGTCTGATGATACTATCTCACCCTTAACTCAACCCTACAATTCAGGATTTACACCACTTCTCATGACTTTCCAGAGAGCGTACACACCTGAGGTTAAGTAACTATAGTAATAATACATAAACAAAGCACAGGTAAGAATTGCAACACAAGATAACTTGATAAGTCCTTCGACCCTTCGGACCAAGACTGGGTCGCATGTGGCCCTACCTCCCCCCTGGCCACGCATAGCTCAAAACTGCCAGTAGGGGGCCCGGCCCTTCTACAGTGGTGACGGACAGATTGCTACCTCTCTCTCGGCATTTAGAAAAGTGGCTAAAGGCTGAAATTTCTACTGGCGTGGTTAAACGCCTGCCTCGTCACTCTTCTGAACACTATTCGAGAAGTGACGGCGGGCCTTCGCCTGTGTTCATCCATGATCACATACCGACATAGCTTCAGGGTTCTTGGATGAGCCATAATTGGCTTCCTGAACCCATAGAATACTAAACCGCTGAAACAAATCTTCAAAATGTGATGTTTTGGAAAAGCGTTCATAACTATTTGGCCGTGGGCCAAAGCCAGAGAAGTGCTCTAGAAATTGAATTCCGTTTCAAAACTACTACACTAAACAAAAACCTATCAGATATGTAGAGAAGGATGTATATTTTCATAAAATCCACCACTCCGCGCTCAAAAGTATGCTCATTAAGGAGTTCTGAACCAAAATGGCAGACGGTTTGCTACACCTAGCTGTACTAAATAGAACAGTTTTTTATTTGCAGACCGCATGGTTATTATCAAATGAGTTTTCATATGCTAGTTAGGATGCTTGATATGAACACGTGTGCCAAATTTTGGGAAGAAAAAATGTAAATTGAGGGTGGAATTGAACGATAAAGAAAACATTATTGGAGAGCGCTATACCCCGGAATGTGAGTTTAAGCTGTTTTCAAGGCATACTGTTAATTTTTTTCAGGCGGAAATCATCAATGCAACAGTACCACATTGTGGTAGATTATTTAGTCGGGATGGGGTGGGAGATCACAATGAGGGTGTG
>JAODUJ010252626.1:0-10298 GCA_027564615.1 Psolus chitonoides
CCTGGGAAATCATTCAATTATGATATGGGATTAGCAATCATGTTATTTCAAGAAAAACGTTCACGCTGATAACACTGATCAACAATGATTTTTCATGAGACACAATTTAGGTGGTCTACAATGGCGGAGCTACTATCGACTCAAGGGGGGGGGGGCGACCCCTCTGACTCATTCAAATAGACTATTGGCGCACCTTTCAGCGACTATTGCAGCCCTTTCCAGCTATAGGAGTTCAGTGTTTACCACAAAGCTTCCCAGAACACTATACTTGCCACCTCTGGCCATAACCTTCAGCTCGGTTCTAAATGGTTTTCGGACGCTGATTCCAAATATGTTTTTGGATTTGCTCTAGCACGTCTAGTTTTCGTGATGAGAATAAATCAAATTTTAAAGGTTGATGGCCTATTATAATGAATCATAATTCAAGAAAACTGAAAACATAATACTATCAGCGTCCAAAGAACAACCTAGCTCATCTACAATGTCAGAACTATACTTATTGCCGGTCGTGTCAATGCTGTGGCAAAGTTATGAGAGCAGGGCTGGTAACAAGTACTGATGTACGATTTGACTGACTTCAAATACTGATTTTTCCACAATATGTCGTGCTGTGTAATATGCTGCACATTCGACCGTTATTCTAAACGGCGGAAATATAGACTACATTATTGTATGTACCGATTGAACATAAATAGCGTCACCCGATAGAGTGACACCAATGCTTTCAACTAAGATGTCAATGTAATGTAGAGCTGTACTGTATTCAACTATAGAGACCCCTCACAATGGATCGGTTACTCAGGCTAAGCATCTGTGGCGACCTTAACTCAAAGTCATTGCTATGTTGAAGAGCATGTAAGGAGATTTTTCCAAAAATTGTTGCTTCCTACGTGTATAAGACAGCCATGCTACATTGTGGATCACTACAAAACACCACCACCACCGCAAAAACTACATTGCAATCAAAGAACCGCAAACGAGCCAGGGTAAGTGTCTTTTGAATGATTAAATGAAGGGTTTCCTCCCAACTCTCCCTCGCTCGGTTTAATGAAAAAAGCTTGTGAGAGAGAGATTATGCATTAGGAACGGTTTGAAGACTACCCCAACGACCTAGCACTAAAATCATGGCAGACCTTTCAATGTGGTTCGTGCAAACTTGTTTTTCACCAGAAGTCCCCAACATACAATTATATGGCATGTACGAAATGATCAGTGCAATATAATGGGCTGTCGCATGTCGTTGAAAATTAAATTTTTCACAAACATCTAGATTTCTTCCTCGCATGGGTACCGACTTCATCAAGACATCAGTCAATGGAACATCGCTACAAGGGTTCTTGGAGCAATGGTTTGATGGCATACTACTGCTGGATGTTGTATCGCGACTTCCGAGAAAGGGGCGTATAAAAGATATTGGTTTTAGGTCAATTTTATCTAGTGCGCACTGGCTGTACAACTTAATTAAAGCATGTCTTGAATGTATATAATGTATTTTAAATAATATTTAAAATATATACTACAACAAAATAAAAGTATAAGGATAAGTAGCCTAATGTATGTAATTAACCCAAACTGTGACCAGACATATCTAGATAACCATACGTTTTGAAAGAAATCTGAAACATATTTGAAATCAGGGCGCAAAAAAAACTAAAACTAGAAAAGTGTGTTTACATCTTCGAAGAGAAAAAGTGTGATTTGTACAGAACCTATTTAAATGGGACTTCGTTCATGGTGTCGCGACATTGGTATAATTTCCATCCCCTCTAAATTCAGAGGATGATATTGTAGAGGTGGGGTATGGTATACGAAACTCTTAGAATTGAAATGTACAAACAGTGTTATTGGCGAGAGTGACGTAACCTGTGTCTTTGTATCGAGTGACACTAACAGGAGCATCGATGTCACTACTAGATGTTCCCTCAGCACACACCTTCACCAATTTCCCTGCCTTGTTATAATTTACCGCCTTCCACTGTCTCTCTGCACCATCACTGATGTACAATACCAGCCAATCTGCGCCGGTCCAGATAACAATTACCGGTGACACACCAGCTGATGGAGGTCTTAATAACCCGCACTGCTTCACAGTACCATCAGCTGAGATCAATATGACGTCATCACACTCACGACCAATGATAGCGATCGTGTCTTTACAGTACGCTACACATATTATACCATTAGTGAGTACAAAGTCATCGACGCCAATGACTCTTAGAGCTTCACCGGTGATTGTGTATTCTCTGATGGTTTTACTATCTTGTGTTGCGATGAGGAGGTGAATATCAAATGTATCAGCGGGTGGTTGGTCAGCAGTAATACTGGTGATGCAGGAACCTTCATGTTGGCCTACATCATTCATTTCTACTGGTGTGACTGACTCTACATAGTCATACAATGATCCTGTCCAGTGAGGGAGTACAATGAAGACTGTCTTACCCACAGCGAACAATATGTGTACTATACTATCATACCACATGTCTCTATACGACATAACAACAGGAGACCTGTGATCAGTAACCTCCACCAAATGTCTCCAATACTCTTTGGTCGAATCACTAGGATCAACACAAACCAGAAGTACGTTCCCATTCGCCTGTCTTTCATCATATATGTTAACTATCTGATTTGGTCCCATTGCTACACTTCCAACTAAAGTACTGACCGTCATGACTCCAAACGTACCATCATTACATACACTCCTATACACGAGACCAATCGTCTGTTTCTTTGCTGTTTCCTTTTGTTCTTCTATTTTAATGCTAATCTCATCGATCTCCCCCGTAGCTTTGATTATCCTCTGTAACTCATATAAACTATCATCGGATGTTTCCTTGTTTGTCTTCTTCAAATGTTCCACGTCACTTTTAAGAATGAGATTTTTGCTTTTTTCGTCCAGCAGTTGTTGCAAACTTATCATTTGTTTATTTTCAAGTTTCTCCATTATAACCCGTTTCTTCTTTTCTGCGGTATCTAGCAATGATAAGTATTCTTTCATAGCATTCCCCCATGTGGCATCAAAAGTTTTCGATAAAGACTCTTGTTTTTGTTCCAATTGTTGCATAGTTGAGTTGGCGCTTGCTGTTGCATCCTCCATCTTTGTCGTTAATTTTGCACGTCTCCTGGTGATTTCTGTTTGTATTTCGTCTAATCCGATGACATCACAGCCTCTGCTTTGTCCGTGGGACATGAAGGCACAGTCCGGGCAGAGCTTCGAGTTGCAAGATACACATAAATATTTTATAGGAAGATCTTTATGGATATGACATTTATCTTCTAATGTGACGTCAGCTAAAATAAAATGGAAACATTAAAATGTATTAATTTCATCGTCATGATGGTTGTCGAATAATTTTCAGTACATTTATTAATTGAAGAGTGATGCTTTACTAAGTGTGACGCTTTGGTTCACCAAATTCATGGCTACGCATCCGAGAGGTCCTGTGTTCTTTTCCTGGGCGAGTTCTTCCAGATCAGCCCATACACATAGCCGATATAGTAACTACTGTGAAACTAACTCTAACACAGAAACTAACATCGAAGATTATAATGTGTTTGGTATTGAATTATTTACTACATCACAAACTACAGAGTGATTACTGGAATTATAATTTAACACAGTAATTACTACACCGTCTATGTGTATCAGGTGTCCCAGGTTACGCCATTTCGTTCACGAATGTTCACTTTTTACTGTATTATAGTGCAGTTTTATTCATCGCAGGTCGATCGTTGAGTATGTGTGTCCACACAACGCGACATCGTTTCATGTCAGATTGTGTCTGCACCCGATACGTATTGAAGACAGCGGTAGCTACTGGTGACATTGAGTTATCTCATAACATGTGTTATAATTGATAACACTAGCTATCAGAGATGTTATATCACAGGTTAGGGTTTGTAAGCTGTGCTACAACTTGCACCGTTAACTAACGATGAAATCGATCAAACTTGCACCAGTACCTATCGATAACTTCGGATCGAATCGGCTGGATTGTTAAGTCTTCCAGTTTAAAGCGCAGCGTTCGAAACTGGATAGTACTTTCACCGGGATTATCGTAAGTTCGTGCTGAATTATACTTCCTGATAGTTCGAATGTATACTCCTTATTGGCCAAGATGAGATTTAGGGAGTGGGAGTTACACGTTAGTACGAGGTCGACGATCCAGACACGTGTGCCACAGATGGCGCGCAAGGTGCATTGACTGTGGTACGCCGACAAGGTCGCAAGTTAATTTGTAATGTATTGAAACATTTGTAGTTCTTTGTTGAAATTGGTATGGGGTGTGGTATGTTACTGTGCACGATTTCCTGGGTTGGGGTACTAGCGCGCATGTGGGATCCTCCCGATTCACACGCCCACAAGTCCCCGTGGATAGGCGGACGAACTGATAGATGGTTAGAAGAATAGTACAGACCAACATGAAAACATTTATATGGTGTAGAGACAATGTTACTCTTTCATTAACTGAAAACCCCACGTGGACATCTGCCACCGTTCTCAATATATCTTACTTTTAATAGTTGGCAAATTAGCTGACAAACATTGTTAAGCATCCAACTTATGATGTCCCGGTTTCACTTTGTCTACAATGACTTATGTATTTCCGTATAGTTGGATGACAAATTTCTCCTTATATTGTCCAAAAAGCATTATGAAAAACTTGGTGTGAAAAAAACGCAGTTAGATTATAACAACTTTACAAAGAGCTTTTCAGATCAAGTGCATCTATGACATCACAAATGTTGCCAGATTTTCAATTGAAATGTAGAATTCTGAAACCTCAGAAAAATTAATAACTTGGTAGCCGGACATGCTATTCCGATAGGAATTTGGCCATTGAGTTGAGTTTTTTTATTCTCTTTGTCATTTTCGTCTGGACTGTTCTTTAGCGTGTGGGTATATATGGATGAATGGACGGAGGAACTGATGGATGGATAGCTGATAGTGTGATATACAGATGGAGTGAGTGATGGTAGAACGGACGGACAGACGGGTAGACAGACGCATGCATATGACGGTGCTAATCTATGCATAAAGAACGGGTTACTCACATAGCAGATTAGTCTGACTATAATCTTTTAGCAGTTTAGAAGCCTCCAAAAGCTTCAGCTCATCCAGCCATTCTATGAGTATGCTAATCTTCCTTTCATGAAGCAGATCGTGAACTTGTAGTGCGGCAAATAGTTCCCTGGCATCTTTCAGTTGTTCTCTCCTCGCTGGAGTAATATCCTCACATAGAAACGCTAAATCCTGGACATTCTGCTGAGTCAGCAACTCGGATACCTTCAGAAGAGTCAGTCTGAACGAATTGGATTGGTCAGATGAAGCCATCATTAAACCGCTACTTATCCCGTTCAATCCCTATGGAAAAGGTATAACAAAGATGCAATACAATATATTCATGAGATATGTCTTCCCGTCGTTTTGTAGCAAACCATAGAGGGAGCTGTCCCACCGGTCCTTGGCATTGCGAAATAATTTGTTATTGCCTTGACGTATCATTGATTTTAGCCGTAAGACAGGTTATCAAAATAGGCCGGGAACCTACAGTGTTTAACTGAAGAGAGATAAATCAAATGGTTTGGCAGTATATGTTGGTATAGTGTCATGATCAAATATTCTGTATTGCTGTCGTGCCCTATCTTGAACAAGCAACGTTTTGGCCACGAAATAAGTGTACACAATACATATATTTGGGTAAAAAGAGACAATGATGGAACTTATTTAGAACGACTGGATACACAGTAGAGCACTGAAACAATAATGGCAGCAACTATATCCTGTACATGGGACTAGAATGTAGACCCAAAAGTCCCACCATAAATAGGTTTATTTATGTGAAGAGAGGCAAGGACAAAACTTTTTCTTCAAGCTCCAATGGCACTAGATATATTACACTTTATTACAAGACAGCGGCAGATGACGGCCATATTATAATTGGAGGTCAGAATGATCTTGAAGCTATATAGTTTACAGTGACCATGCACCCAGTAGACTTTTCATGACAGAAATAGCTGGAATTGACACCTTATTCGTCATCCAACTCACCTAACTGGTTTCTTTCAAGATGGGGGCCGGACAACGGTAATCTTGGATTTAAAAGTTGGGCTGATTTCGAAACTCTCCAATTATCTCAGGAGATTTGTCATTCCAGAATTAACGGGAACTTAAATTTCAGTGGTCATCATTCTACCTCACTTGGTTACAAAGATATTAAATAATATTCGGACCTCACCTGGTTCCAAATTATACTACATACTAGAGATCGAAACTTTTTAATGACCACACTATTGTTTTTGAAAACGGCGGACGGTCGTCATCTTGGATTCAGTGGTGGGATGATACAGACACTCTACAATAACCTCTCCAGTGGGTTGGTCATACCAGAATTAGCTGGAATTTACACTTCATTTCATTGTTCTACAACCTCTCCTTGTGTTTTGATGAAATCCTTCTATCTGATTGACTAGTGTATGTCACATGACTGACCGTTATTCAGCAACATACAGTAATATAGTCTCAAACTATTAGGATTACTCCCTGGCAACAGAAGGGAGCAGAGACTGTGTTTTCACTGAACAATTATTATAATTGCATGGCACGTTAAATTGACATGCCATAGAGCGTCAGGCAAACCTACTAGAAACTTACATACATGTACTAAAACCGGGAAGGCTTGCGTATAAAGCATCATGGAATGTAATCTTTTGGAAGAAAATGTCGACATATTTGTGGATAAAAAGAGAAAAGAGAGGTAGGTGACGTTTGAACTGTATCACGCACTAAATGATACGAGGACTATCCTCCCGAAAATGTTACTGTGAAGCAGTTCAGTGACCTAGAACCTGTCACAGAAGTGGTTGGCCAGCTTTATCCCTAAAAAAAATCATCCAAATAATAACACTTTTCTGCGAAATTTAGTTTGTAGAATCGCCGAGTCCATTATTCAATTGAATTTAGAGTCAGGATTTCTTCTTAACTGGTGAAAGTCTACTTGCTGTATATTATTCTCTTATTCCAGTGCATCTTGTGCCAGTTATATTACATTTTATGTTTTTCAAGATTTCGGCAGGCGGTTATTTTTATTTTTCCTTTTCACCAAGTCTGCCAAACTTTTGGGAGGGGCATGGGGGCTCATGTTATTTCGAATGCCCCAAAGTCCAGAATCCACTTCCAAACCAACCCTCGATCTCCCAAAGACGACCCTACTGATAAAGGGAGTGGCGTTACACAAGCTGTCGCAAAAGAGTAGTCAGGAAACAAGAACGAACACAACTCATATAAGCTGGTCCCAGATAAAGTTGATATAAGGGGTTGTATAGTCTGGGGAGCACAGTTCTGAACGTACACCGAACATGGCCAGGGCTTTGGTTCTAGAGTGGAGGTACTCCATTGCAGTATATGGAGAATAATATGTGATGAGGACGTCATCGTCTGTCTCGAAAAGCAGTGACTGCGATTTTGTTTGTTATAGATGCCGGTAGTGCAATGATTTTTGAAGTATAATAACAAAAACACCGAATTTCGGTTTCAATATCACGACTACAAAATATCACAATTAACAGTAACTTCCCACTCCTCACACTGCACCTCTCAGGCTTTTCCCAATCATGTACGCTCTAGATCTAGTGTTTCATCAGTTTGAGTTCCAATTTAGTCCTTTTGTGCCTTCCACGTTTCCACCTCAATAATCAGATAATGAGCCTCCCATTTAGCCATTCATCTGCAATCAGTCGGAAATCTCTTCTATTGAATACACTGATATAGCTTGCAGTAGTCCAATTTGCTCACTCTAAATTATTTCTTATACTCAGATTTACCACCACTCATTTACACACTGGGATTATTGCATTACGTTCATTACAGTCCATACGTTATATCAACACTGACTGTCACGTAAACTAAAAACAAATAAACTTATCATCCGGCTAATTTAACAAACAATTCGCACTATTGAAAACACACTGAAGCTACACGACTTGAACTGCATATCGGGGGAAAACGAAATCTATGATCTCGCGTAACGCGATAATTTGTTTTTATTCTGTTCAAACACGGGTCTAAATTGACTTTTATCGTTAACAAAATATTCAAATTGAAGTCAAACACCCATTACTATCTTTAAAAAAAATTACATGTGAATATCATTTGCAGATTCAAATTTGAATTACAATTGCGATCACCACATTAACACAAATAGTGTTTTATGAATAATTATTGAAGACATGTAAATTGAAAATTATTGATAGAAACTGCAGATGTAATGTTGAAGGTTTTTGTGTCATACTTGGGAAATTTGTAGGTTGACATTAATATCCATTTTCAAATATGCCGGAAATTTGCATGCAGTATTGGTCAGCTCAATTAGTGTTGTGTATGGTATGATACATATGACCAATGATAATTAGCCCTCCTTGTGTGAGGGACATGGGGCTTCAAGTTCAATTATTGCCTCTGAACAATTGCATATGAAATAGCCTACGATCAAGTTGTACCCTTCTCAAATCATTATATCACTTTAACTGTTGCATTTTCAAAATAATAACAATATTGACTGTGGTCGAATAATCTTCTTACTAGGCCTACTATACATTGTACCTAATTAGTCCAAGCTATATAGTCCTAGCCTACACTATACAGTCTAGCTTATCTAAACTACACGTGTAACTAAGTAGTCTAGCCATAACGATCTTATTAGGTATGGACTCCGCCTAGCCTAGGCTAGGTCTGACAGTGACCAAAACTAACCAATAATAGTCTGCATAAAGTAGAAAAAGACAAATAAACAACCACTCTTTTCAACTGGGCAAGTTTATGTAATGTAAACCAGCCTCATGACGTAATATCAGATTTACTTAATCCTCTATGGTTTGAATTTCTCGTGTTCTACGGTGCTGAAAATTATCTTCGTTGATCATCTTTGTGGCTCAGTGAGCTCGCATTGTACGAGTTGCACATATGTGTGTGTTTTGCTCAGCAGTTGGATAAAATACTACATAGTGCTCAAGTAGTTGTATACAATGCTGTTAATAAACTCCTGTATCGAAACAATACTACATATCTTGTTATGCTACAGAATTGTTTACCTGAAACGTGGGCCAGAATTTCCGTTTTTTGCTAAACTGTTTTAAGACTGCAGGTAAGGACAGTACATTACAAATTCGGCGCAATGAGATATCTCCACTTCCGTGACATCCAACATCCCGAGTTTATCTAGTGGATTTGTAACTCTATTATAATATTTGTTACAGGTAGACATCCATAATTACAACAGTTCTTACCATGCTTTGTCAGTCCTTGTGTAGCCTATATCGGGTGACTCTACATTAGAAATTCAATTCTGAAACATGATAACTAACAGCCAGCACCTTCCATAAATACTGCAGCCTCTATGTCTAGAATTTACCCAGTGGATTTTCAACTCTAATATACTTAACAAGCAATGTTAATATATTGTGGATACCTGCCATACGGCCAGCTTTGATTATTTTGCACCAATACGTAGCAAGAAACCCATGTTTTCTATAATTGCCTCAGTAAGATCAAATCTTTTAGCAAACACTATAAACCACAATTTGCAAGACACGATAGAAAGTATTGAATGCTCAGATGAATTTGTGCAGGTCCATGAGCAATGAAAAGACAACAGGCCTCTCTGAAATAACCAAGCGCCAGTGCTCAATGAGTTTAACTTCTATACAGGCTAATTAGAATAAACGTGTTCGCCTGAGAACCGGAAAAACCTTCATTACTACAATCGCCCTTGTACGCGTACGACACCATCACTCATCAGTGCTGAAAAACATTCACATGGGAAGAAATTTCAACAATGCCGAATGAATGTGAATACCTAATATGTATAGACCACATCTAAACCAGGGCCGGATCCAGGATGCTGAATGGGGGGCGTGGCGTCCAGTGATTGCTGTCGTAGGGGAGGGGTTCAAGAGGAGGGGGTGTCCTCCTCCCGTTTGTGAAATATTTGAATAATTAAGTACCCTCGGATGCATTCTAGTGCAATATTTAGCATCATTCGAAGTCAAATTTATCGTATCGTATGTGTATGGTGGGAGGTTAGATACGGGATCTATGATTTTTTCTTTAAGTGTCTTAGACGCATTTTCCTGGCATCTGAGAATAAATATTATTTCATTTTGCAGGACTGGAGTAAAATACCAAAAAAATACATTGCTATGCAAACAATAGAGGGGCGTACGCATATGTACCACTGGTCAATGATAATACTGACCAACTATCATGATAATCCAACTTAATCTGTAGGAGAAGCATTTTG
>JAODUJ010252737.1:0-10298 GCA_027564615.1 Psolus chitonoides
CCCCCTTTTGGAAAATTGCACGCCCCCGGGGCGTTTATTACGAACAATACGGTATGTCATATTTATTAGTAACTGTTAATGTGATGGTAGTTTTTAATGTGTGGGCCACGAAAAAAAGTCTGAAAAAACTCACATGTAACATACGTGTAAACTTAGATGATGACAACTGGATTACCTGAATATGACCAGTTTCCTCCATGCACCCTCTGGCCTCACAACCCTAGGAATCTGTTAATCAAGGAAGGTATTATTGATTGTTGATGTTTGCGACTATGCATCTCTAATATTGCCGCCAGTGTCCAGATTATAACCAACATCCTTACTTAATGGAGTCATGGACTAGATCTCTACAGTTTCTTTGGTGGCATGGCAAGTAAACACAACTCTGTTATTGTGCACAACATTCATATGATTTTTTTGAGCAAAATTGTCATCTGCAAATTTTACAAAATTTTACCCCCAAAAAACTCTGCACTCCAGCCGCACGGATGGCACAGTGTGCGGCTGCTGCGAGTATTCACCTGAATGTGAGTGGGGGGGGGGGAATGGGGCTTTTCAAGCATAATTTGTCATCTATAAATTTGGGGTTTCAAAATATGTGTGCCCTGAAGTTTTGCAGAGGTGGCTAACAAGTTGACTTTACCAAGTGATCAGCTTGATATTTTTAAATAGTCAGTCTTCAGAACAACAATATAATTTTTTGGTACATGAAACTAAATCACAATTTATTCACCTTCCTGATAAATCTATTTGGTACTGTTTGGGTCCTATGTCTTCAAAGTCTTACTATTTTCTTCTTTCCTGCAATTGTTTTTCTCTAAATTTATATTTATATAGAACGAATTGCTTCGTCCCGACCTTGATAATCCAGATTCTCACACTACAGTTTGTGTTTCTCGTTCATGCTGAGAGGAGGCGAGATAGATTGTGTGTACCAGGGACAAATACATTACTGAACAGCATGAGTAGTTGACATGTATGTACACGGTTAACATGTGTGTACACGTAGGAGAATAACTACAGGAACATGACTGGTTTCCTCTTCAATGTTTTGCTCCAAGTATGTCAGGTCCAATACTGCAGTTGCAGTAGATATGTTGGCTTGTGTTTTTATGACTTTGGATTGTATAGTTTCTCAAGAGAAGGCAATAAATTAGATGCTTGTAGATTAATAAATTGAAGCTTAATAATTTGACACACCTGTATAGTTATAATGGTGACAACAGCAGTATGACTAGTTTTCTCTTGAATGTTACTCTCTTCATGTGTTAATTTCTTGTAGTTGTGGATATGTTTTCTTTTGTCGTTATACGCTTGGAGTGTACAGTTTCTCAAGAGAAGGCATTATAATGAACAATAAGTAAACAACTTAACAGTAATTGACACACAATTATTCTGGTGACCACAGGAGCATGACTAACGAGTTTCCTCTCAAATGAACTCCTACTCTCTTCATATGTTAAGTTAGTGTAGTTGTGGATATGTTTTCTTCCATCATTATTTCCTTGGAGTGTATAGTTTCTTGGAGAAGGCATTATACTGAACACTCTTAGGTTCAATTAAGTTAACAACCTAACAGTAATTAACACAACAGTGTGCACAACTATTTTGGTGATGACAGGGGCAGGACTAGTTTCCTCCGTTTCCTCTTAAATTTTTAATCTGGTTATATGTTAAGCTACTGTAGTTGTTGATTTGTTGTCCTGTGTGTTTAGGCCTTTGGAGCCTGTGTAGTTTCTCAAGTGAAGGCATCATTCTGGGTATTTCTAGGTTGCACGAAGTGACAATCATATAAATAGCTTACATATTCGCTTACAGTTTAATAAATTTATGCACATAATTATTATAGTGACAAATGGGAGCAAAAACTTGCAAATTTACTTTTGGAGTATGTTAACTATAGTAGTTTAGTTGATTTGTTATTGTCAGTCTTCAGGTTTGATCATTTGGCATGTATAGTTTCTCAAGATAGGTAGTGGATAGGTTCCATTCAGTACAGTCGATTAAACAGCATACATGAATAATATAGGCCTAATGAACACATGTGAGGAATCGTAATATAAGGGAGACAGTAGGAACCACATCTTCTGGAGTTTTATTTGGGGAGTAAATTGAGTTACTGTGATTAGAGATATGTTGTCTTGTGCTTTTAGAGTGTCTAGAATCTGAAAGCTTTGGCTAAAACTAGCATGAAATTAGTGGAATCATGAACACAAACAAGATGTTTGTAGGCACCCCTTGCAGTGACAACTATATTGTCAATCAAACATTGCATTTTACCCCCGGATTGTGTTTGAAAATTACTATAGTTCTTCGTATGTCGTTGTATCTTTATGCTTCTGAAGTATCCAGAGTCAGAAACTCTTTGACTGAAACTAGCACAAATTGATTAATGGAATCAAAATGGACATTGATCACCACATCTTATTCAGGTCCACAGTTTCTCAAGAGAAAGCATTTTGTGCTGTTAGACAGTGACGTGACTAATATAGCATCTATTGAGCAATACAGTTGACATACTGTGCACAATAACTGACTACCTGCGAATATGACTAGTTTCTTCCCACTCTGAGATTCTGTTCATCGGTGTACTGTTATTTCAAATTGTGTCCCGGATTTTAATATTCGGCTGTAAATCCAGGATGAATTGATGGAGACATGGACTAAATATCTTTATTCTTTCTGGCATGGCAAGTAGATCCCTATTTCACCTGTTATTTTCATGTGTAATGGTAAATTGATGATTTGCTGATAGTGCAAAATATCATCTGATCGGATGATCAATGCCACACCAACATGGAATACTGTTAACCCAAACTCTGGCATTTGTCAACACTCGACAAACTGAGTTGCAGCTTTTTACATATATGTGGTGTATTCCTGTATCTCTGCATCATTGTTATTGGTAGTATAAATTTCTGTAATTCAAATTTATTCAAGTTGATAAAAAGTTTAAAACCTAATGTAAATGCAAATTTGATCGAATTCATCATCATTGACCAGCATCAGTGCTTATGCCTACTGCAGATTATTTGTGTAATTTGGATGACATATCAGTTTTAGAAACAATACCTGACAAGTTGATGATGATTAATGTATTTGCGGAATGTATAGGCAGTCAAAGAAAGTTACATCCCTAGGATACCATCACTACATATTTATTAATATTAAACCCGTTTGTGTAACAGATTAATTTTATTTTCATGCAATGACCTACATAATCATTCCATAGGGTGTTTAATTTCCTTAGTGCATATTTCAAGGTTGTACAGTTTACAGTATTGCAACTGCATGCATGCTTAAAGAAACTTCATTTTGCTTTAACGGAGCTCATGCAGTGAGTCAGCAAATAATTAATTCCATGCAGGGTTCGTTTTAAGGATTTCTCCTGGGTTACCTACAGGGTGAGCTCAAGGGGGGGGTCATAGTTGTCCGTCTGATTTTCAGCTTGCACACCTGTATTCCAGGTTGTCCATCAATAAACTTAATAACTTATATTATATGAGCCTATTTCTTGAGAGGTACAGTAACAGCTTAGAATTTTAGCTTTGAACGCATTGCACAAAAGCCATAACCAATGTATACCACTAGACTATCTCTTACTAAATTACACATGGCAAAAGCTAGTAGTAAAGACTTTATGCAAATTCACTCATTGACAGCATGAAATTCATCGGAACATATAGTACACACCATGTGGGCACCAGACTGACCATTACAAAGTGTTTTGAGACTAAAGCTTGCTTCATTATGCATGCATGCATTCATGCTTGAATGGGCTCTAAAGCTGAATAAAATAATATTCTGGTTTCCGGTAACATCTTGGTGAAAAAATTGGACGGAAGGAAGGAAAAAATATTTTATTTCATAAAAATATTTCACCGGAATACAACTTGTGAATTTCTATTGAGAACATAAAATGAATCTTGTTTCAAGAGTGAGACTTGCTTTGTCTACTTTTTTACTTTATAGTATGTCAACAATGAATCCCCCCCCCATTTTTTTTTATATATATATATATATAGACCCAATTGCTGCAACCAGAAAAAAACTTTTTTTTCAAAAGTGGGATGAAATGTTATTCTCTGAGCCTTTTTTTAGGGATGGGGGGGGATACCGGAAATGAAAATATTTTTTATTTGGCCTAAACAGTAATCCAAAGCAGAAAAGTTACAGGACATTGTGAACTGGTTCATGTAGGCCTTCCCAATATATTTGTGGTCAAACAATTGTGCCATGACAGTATGATACTTAAAATTATGCAATATAATCATACCACATAGGCCATAGTCAACACATAGCTACCCCTAGAGTAGTGACGTTCGTTATGAGTTTACCGTTAAATGCTGCACCTGCCAATGCATCACAAATTTTAGTGATATTTGAGCAGGTACCTTCAAAATTGAACCCTGCCATTAATTTGATCTCTGTTTTAAACAGGAAATGTAGAATAATTGCTGCTTTGAAATTATTTTTGGAAATAATTTTTTCAGATAATGCCAAATTCATATCATTGCTGCTTAAATTAAACATCATTTGAAAATAAAAGCTACTGCATGACTCAGTTTTGTGGTTGCATTGGAAGATAAAACCAACTAACATGCCAGCAGTAATAATCACAATTCTCATGTTAAGTTAAGCTCAATAAGGATCAACAAGGACAGTGTCCTCATAAAAAGATCCTGTATCCAAATATACCCCAGACTTTACCACTGGCAGAAAAAAAAGCATCAATCCCGTTCTTGAATGCATTCACACTACTAGCATACACCACATTCTCAGGCAAACCATTCCACTAATCCACCACCCTGCGAGAAAAGAAATACATCCAACCTACAATTTGGTTGTGTGAAGCTTAAGACCATGCCCCCTTGTGTGTGTGTTATGGGACAAAGTGAAAAAATCATCAAATGCAAGCTTATCAGAACCATGAACAATCTTAAAGACCTGAATTCAAGATGCCAGCTAAATATCATATGAAAAACAGAAAAAAATCGTGTTTCTTTGTCTCATTATTCGACACAAATAAAAAAGATTGCAACCCTGCACAATGGAATCTGTATATGACAAACTAACAATTTGGTATTTTCGACCAATTTGGAGCTATTTTTGGCTGGTCATGTGGCAGGAAAATTGACCACTCTAGAAGTTGTTTGGCATCAGCCCTGGAAAAAGCTGCTAACAAAATGGCCAATGTTGCAAGTGAATAACAGATTGTATGAACCAAATTGAAATGTCCAGGATTACATGACTCGGGAGTCTCCTATATTTAGAAGATCAAATGAACTAATTAAAAGATCATGTAATACTCCATAGCATGTGGTCAAAAACATGGTCGACATGTATATGTGGTTGATCAAAATTGCACACTTGTTCCTTAGAATGCTAGACAGTTCTTTAATTCCACAGGAAAGATCTAGTACAGGTCTATTTCAGGTGCAATAGCATCATGTAGTTGACTGAATGACTGCTTCACATGTTTGCACTACAAAGAGAGAAACCCGGGTTCAAATCTGGTCCCTGCAGGCTGCTGTAGACACTTGCCCACAAAAGGTTCTTGTTAGGCCTTTAGGACATGGCCCAAACTCACAGGGGGGGGACTTGGTGGAACAATGGCGGAAACCGAGCTTAAGACCGGCCGGCCCTATTGTCTACCGCATTTCGGCAGCGTCACACCCCAGCACCTCCACATCCATCGCTCGAAATTTAGAGCGCAACGTGCAGTGACGAGGTTTGTGTGGCCGGGTGAAGAGGTGGGTGTGATTCACACCCCATATGCGCTAAAGGGTTAAACTCGGCCTTTGTACATTTTACATTCGGCCGATTCTTGGCTAGAAACGTCTCTGCGAGTGGATGGCCACCTCCCATTACGGCTGGAATGAATAGACGTAATTAAAGTTAAGCATTTAAGACACGGCCCAAAGATAACTTGGCAGGATAATGGCTGAAATGGAGCTTAAGCCTGGCGCTATTGTCTGCCGCATTACGGTAGCATAACGCCCAGTGCCTCCACCCAGCGCTGTTGTGTTCACATGCAATCCCTGTCATTGTTCAGCACCCCTGGCACATGCTCGACCAATGTGGCAAGCAGGAAGGATGGGGGGGGGTCAGGCAGGGAGTAGGGCATCTAGACCAGGACACAGGTGGCGGTCGGTGCTCTTGTGTCCACATGCCATCCCTGTCATAGTTCAGCATCCCTGGCACATGCTCGGTCAATGTGGTAAGCAGGGAGGATAGGGGGGTCAGGCAGGGAGCAGGGCATCTAGAGCAGGACACAGGTGGCAGTCGATGCTCTTGTGTCCACATGCCATCTCTGTCATGGTTCAGCGTCTCTGGCACATGCTCGACCAATGTGGCAAACAGGGAGGATAGGGGTGCAGGGAGCAGGGCATCTAGAGAAAGACACAGGTGGTTGTCGGCGCTCTTGTGTGCACATGCCATCCCTGTCATGGTTCAATGTCCCTGGCACATGCTCGACCAATCGCTCTTCCGAGCTGGGAGGATAGGGGGGTCAGGCAGGGAGAAGGGCATCTAGAGCAGGACACGGTTGGCTGTCGATGCTCTTGTATCCACATGCCATCCCTGTCATGGTTCAGCATCCCTGGCACATGCTGGACCAATGTGGTAAGCAGGGAGGATAGGGGGGTGGGGCAGGGAGCAGGGTATCTAGAGCAGGACACAGGTGTTGGTTGGTGCTCTTGTGTGCACATGCCCTCCCTGTCATGGTTCAGCATCCCTGGCACATGCTCGACCAATGTGGCAAGCAGGTGGGTGGGGCAGGGAGCAGGGCATCCAGAGCAGGACACAGGTGGCGGTCGATGCTCTTGTGTCCACATGCCATCGCTGTCATAGTTCAGTGTCCCTGGCAAATGCTCGACCGATGTGGCAAGCAGGGAGGATAGGGGTGGGGCAGGGAGCAGGATATCTAGAGCAGGACACTGGTGGCGGTCGATGCTCTTGTGTCCACATGCCATCCCTGTCATGGTTCAGTGTCCCTGGCACATGCTCGACCAATGTGGTAAGCAGGGAGGATAGGGGGTGGGACAGGGAGCAGGGCATCTAGAGCAGGGCACAGGTGGCTGTCGGCGCTCTTGTGTCCACATGCCATCCCTGTCATGGTTCAGCGTCCCTGGCACATGCTCGACCGATGTGGCAAGCAGGGAGGATAAAGGGGCAGGGAGCAGGGCATCTAGAGCAGGACACAGTTGGGGTCGATGCTCATGTGTCCACATGCCATCCCTGTCATGGATCAGTTTCTCTGGCACATGCTCGACCAATGTGGCAAGCAGCGCATTGAAGAACCCAGCCTGAATTAAAGATGTGCTGCTGACCAGCCGTATAATTTACACATGTGGTAGTTAAGGGGTTAATGGACTAGCATGTTCTTGTTTTGATTGTCAGGGCCCTCATTAGTGTGCGTCATTGCATCCATGACCCATTGAAACTGTAAAATACCACTCCAAATTACAGATGAAAGGGTGGAAGCAATGCATAAAATACACAGCAAATCACCCTTTAACACTGTAGCAGGCGGTGAAATACACTCTGAAAATAATTAGAAGGGGTCATATCCCCTTGAAAGATATGGGAGGGGGGAGGCAAATACCCTTGGGATGAAAGAATGAATGAAATCCTTGGATTGTGCGGTGCGTTAATAGATTTGGGAAATTGTGTTTGATTGTCTCTATCAGATTTTCGACTGACCAGCATATTGAATATGGGTGGGGAAGGCAACATGTACCAACAAGCGTACAAATCTGCCTACAAAATCACAAATGTACCGGCAAAACCCCATTTTGACAAGAGTGGGGGTTGACCCCTGGCTGGTGCTAATGCTGACTAATCTGTAGTAATTATCAATAGGTGGATACAACACTTCAGCATTCAGGAAGGTGGGTGGAAGGGCCGAACAGCTGATCAGAGAGCATCAGTCTCATGACTGTGTTTGTATTCTTCAGGCTCAATTTTAGCTATCATTGCGCCACAGAACTACCTTGCCTAATTCTCTTCCCGATTGTTTCACAGAGGCTGCGGACAGAAAACAACCTCTTGCGACAGAAAGTAGATATATTGGAGAAGGAGAACGAAGCAATAGCGGATAAACTGATCCAGGGCCAGCTGTGCCGGGCCCAGGAGGCAGAGGAACTCTACAGCCTCAGGAGAGATTTCGAAGAAATCAGGAACGATAACAAAAAACTGTCCGAAGAGAATGACGGGGCCAAGGCTGTGATCACAGAACTCAGGAATAAGGTATGTTATTAAAGGGATAAATTACAACTGGGAAACATGCTAGAGAGAAGACAGTCTCAACTCTTAACTGAATATTCAGCTGAATCTTCAATCAAGGCTATTTCTTTATTCCTATATCTATAACCTAAATTCTACAAATTGGTTTATTGACCACGTAAAATTCAGCAATACTTTTCTCCTCCCCCAATATGTCCACTTATTGACGTAGAAGGTGTTCTGTCCATAACCTTGTGAAACAATCAGCAAAGAGAATTAACAAGACTGTATCAGCAATTACAATTGAATGAGTCTCACACATTTAGTAATCATTGAGACATTGAGATGATGAATGGCTGCTTTTGTGACAGAGCCGAGGCTGGGATAATAGAACACAGGAACAATAAGCTATGTGTGAACGATTCAGTGGGTAGAGGCTTCAACAACCCCTCCCACCCCTCAATTTATCTACCAGGATTTATAGCAAACATGTATCCACCATTAAAACACCATACAAGGGGCCATGTGAGAGTGGTAACCTAACCATAATATTTGTACCTCCTGGACAACTGACATAATCCGAAACATTCTACTGAGTGGTCAAACGTGGGCTAATTCTGTCCCATCCCCTTCTCCCAAAAAGAGGAACATATAACCCATTTCATGACAAATGTAACATTGCAGGTGAGAAGAATACTAAACACTGTTCTGCTTACTCACTGACATATGTGTGAGTGTCTTTTCTCTCATCGGTGCTACTCTGTCTCTCAGCATAACTGATGACACAGGTCTGTAAGCTCTAATGTGGCTCATGCCTCTAATTCTTTCTCATTTGATGATGTACAATAAGCTCCTCTCCCCATGGGTGTTGAACTGTTTAAAAAATTCAGGAGGACGTGACCTCGTTCTCAAAAATGTATTGTGTAGCAAATTGACGAAAAAGGACAAATATCTGCCTTGTCCCACACAAGTCTTTCTCTATGTTCCCTCTTCTTTGATGTTGGAACCTTCTCCTGAATAGCCACTGGCATACCTAGGGTGTGGAGATTAGGGGTGAGCAAAGGAAGAAAATGCAATGACAAATTACGGACAAAATTACAAATATAATGACAGAACTTCTATTTGGAACAAAAGAGGGGGCTGTGGCCCCTCTGCCCCCCTTCATTTGGGTACGCTAGTGCCAACAGCACCACTTTGCATTGCATTCATAGGTATGTAACTTGATTGTAGTTTACTGGTTAATGTCAGTGTTGTGTAAAAATTAACTAAGTGTTATTTCTTGCAGTTTTCTACTAAAATTCTCTGGAAAACGGAGCTTTTAGAATGCATAAAATGTCAACTCTTGTTGTGGGTGGTGTCAACATGGACTTGCTCTAAGTCTCTAAGTCTTCTGAATTTGGTGCACTTGGTCACAAATCAAACCTGACACTAAAATGACATCATTATTTTCTAAAGAAAACATGTATTCGAAATATTAGTAAGTTTCAACTTTTGAGTGAAATTTAAGAAATTACATCAATCATAATGGCTGAAAATATTTTCCATATTATCGGATTAGCCTACATGCTCTGGCTAATAATGTTGCTTAGGTAGGGGGCAAGTGTGCCAAAATTCTGTATATTGGCGATATATATAGTATAATCAGCCAAGTAATATTTTTAATCAAACCTAAGTTTGTTTTCCCTGTAAAGAAGAAGCCAGTGTAATAAACTGTATGTTGAAGCCCCACTCTTGAGTTGTTAGGCATGATTGAAGAGAAAAAAAAGGCGAAATAAATCATTATTGAAATTTTTCACTAAAATAGTACTTTTAAGCCATATCCCTAACCTGGGTTGTCATTTATGATAATACTAGAGTTTTATATAGCGCATTTACACATATACAGCTATACGTTTCAAATGCGCTTCACAACCATTACCCCCTGGTCATTGATAACTTGTCACTCCTGCACAATGTGTGCAGTCCAATCTGTTCGATCCCGACATTCCACAGTATGTCACAGGAGTGTGTCCCCCCGGGGGACATCCCATAATGCATGCTGCCACAATCTGGTGCTACGCTATATATTTACA
>JAODUJ010252848.1:0-10297 GCA_027564615.1 Psolus chitonoides
GACCCGTCCTAATAGGAAAGAAGATCAGACCGGATAAAAGATTGACAAAAGATCAATAGGAGATCGAATTGATAAAAGTTAAAGATAAAATTGATTCATTAACTCTTCGGTCATTTTCTCGTAATTCAATGTTTGGTCCAAAGCTCTCCTACCCCGCACACTGTCTATGACTATGTTACCATAAACACACACAATTGTTCGCATAGCATTTTTTTCACACAACAAACTGATCGTGGTGAATTTTCAAATGACTTCCTACACAGTGAAGTGTATAGGCAGAAGATCATGCACTGGTTTATGAATGTTAATCCAAACATTCTTTTTCAGGTTCAAGAACTACACAAATCTCTGGAACAGGAACGATCCAAAGTATCATCTTTGAAATCTGAACTACAGAAATTCCAGGATAAGAGGAAGTGAGAGCCATGAGAAAAACGATAAACTGTCTGATACGCTGACATAGAACAGAAACGAGCAGAAACGAATCAGTAATTTGAAGAACAGTGAACTGGTTGCTAACCCCTTCGCTAAGTGACCAGTGTGCATGCACATACGTTATACTTATACCCTTATTTACGTTATATCATATATTTTGGATGTTACACTTGCTTCCAACCCCCCCCCCCCTTCTCCCCCTTACCTGGAGAGAAAATCTGTTTTCCCCAAAACTTCAGTTGGTCAAAAATTGGTCCACTAATTGATATGTATACTTACTAGGACAATTTGCAGGCAACAAATTAGAAAAGTTTTCCCAAACTATACCGTCTGCAATTTTTTTAGACAACTTTCGTAATAAAGGTAGATATTGAAAAATAGTAAATACATGTTCAATTTTTGACCACCAATTGTTTTTGTAGGCCATTCTAGCAGTAGTTTTGCATCCCCATGAAAATACAAAATTTAATATGCAAATTGGGGGGGTGGGTTACACCCTACTACCTTGATGAAAAGGTCTTTAGAAAGTGCATACTGTGGGCATGGTGTCACCTTAGAAAACATCTGTAAAGTGAGACATAAATGCATTAACAGACCAGCATAACTCATCATAACCCATCAATGGGCAATGGGTTAAATTGTCTTACATCTGGGATTGCCAGAGTCCGAGGGCTATTATTGATAGCGTGAGCCATTCATTTGCCAATTCTGTGGCGTGCCACACATCACACAAGTTCCTCATTTCCCTGTACTGTTTATTTTCTTCTTCACAAGGCCCTTTGCGGGTCGCATAGGACATCGCCACAGGCCGCATGTAGCCCCTGGGAATGCAGGTGGGCCACCCCTGTTGTACATGTTCCAGGTGTGTGAAGTTGTTGCAGAATTGGACTGCTAGAGGGTGGGGGGGGGGGTTGTTATTCAAAAAGTGATAGAAACAAAGCTGCAGCATTTAAAATAATAGTCTGGACCAAAATGAAAACCTCTTACAATTAGGAGGATAAAAAACTAAACTCACAGTGAAAGTCCCATTGTGGTGGTTATTGAGTTTTGATTTTCAAAGTTTATGTGAATCTTTGTTGATTAAGCATTTACCAACATTTGAGATATCAAAGCTGCACTTGGGCTCGAAGTGTTCTTTGTAAGTCTTTGTAATCTAACAGCTTATTATCATGCCAAACTAAACGGTTGTACCAAAATTATTAATGTTTTTCGAAAATACATTTTTAGGTCGACCCTAGGACTAGACCTCATGGCTGCGTCCTTCGTGTGTGTGTGTCAAACATTTAGTGCACGCTTTTTCTTTTCTCCATATCTACTCCACGCGAACACTGATTAAAACATGACTTGAATCATAGGTGCAACATGGGTACCTTCACATGTTATTGAGGTCAAAGGTCACATACCAAGGTCGAAGGTCATCTGAAGTAGAGTTGTGGAATAGCCTGAAAAAATTTCATTTTAAAATACCATTTGAATAGTTGAGGTACAATTGCAACCAAAATTGGATCGTAGGTGTAATAGGGGTACTTTCATATGTTAATTAAATCTAAGGTCACATACCAAGGTCAAAAGTCATCTGAGGTCAAGTTCAGATATCACATTATGATATCACAGACAAACGTTTACTTCAGGATGTTTACCTACATACACAGACAACCTAATCTGCACCCTTGGTGCTATTTTTTTTCATTTAGCACAGTGACTGCTATGCTGATAATTTCAATACTCCAAAATTTAAGAAGAAATTAGTCATTCAATTATAAAGAAATACATGAGCTGCTATATACAAAGTTTAATCATGACATCAAAAGATTGATGTTAAAAAGTGTTTGAGCTATCTTGAGAATGGTAGCAGACATTCACATATGGTTTTCAGGTGATGATAAGAGTATTTGTTTTCTCTACAACATATCAAATTCTCATTTTGGTCTAGACTCGAGTCCCTTTATATAGAGAGTTACGACAACTACGAATTTGACGCCATTTCGCATCCAACTATGAGACGCGTATTGCACTAATGTATATGCGCAACACACAAAAAGGAGGAAAATGAGTGGGCTCGATTATGACATCACAGTTGGACCTACATTCGGCTCTGTTTGTGAAACGACGACAATGAGAATGCTAAAAATGATGATGCGAGTGGGAAGCCTATCATGCAAAATATTTTTGGCAATTGCTGCAATTCCAAGCAATATATCCCACTATTTTTGGGCGTTTCCATGGTCACTTAACTGTGGGGCAGGGCCGTGCATCCGGGAACTGAATGTACGCAGTACGCAAAACCATGCACGCACCCATACACACATAGAGTGCGTACTGCGTCGTCACAAATAACCGGTTTTCCCCCCGGCGTGCAGTGATGTCATAATCGTACATGCACACAGACGCGAGCGTTGGATGCAAAATGGCTCCTTTGTTCATTCGTTTTGTGACTTAATTGTCATGTCGTAACTCTCTATATAAAGGGACTCTAATCTGGACTAATCATTTTATTCTTTCTGTTAATATCTTGAAGCCATAGAAATTGTATGGGAGCAGGGGTTGCCAATCTTTTTTATTTAGTGTACCAGTTAACAATTTCCAGGAATCCTTATTAGTGCCTGTTTTGATTCGATTTCTATTCCAAGAACTACAAATGTATTTTTAGCTGCAGGCAGCGGCTCTACAAATCTTCATGTCTCTCCTCCCATTAGTAACAAACGTTGATGTTTCTCCTTCCATTAGTAACTAAGTTGCAAAATCGGCAGCGCTATTACACAAATAACTGTCATGACCCTAGCCTACAAGTAAAGAGTATTCAGTTCGTTAGTTAGTAACAAACAGCTTCCGAGATCTGATCGAGCTTGTTATTGCAGTGAATATCGTATAACACCTTGCATGTAGTGATGCAGCAAGGGGGATTTTGAGAGGGTGACAGGCACCGTTTGGCACCCATCGACAACTCATGAGAGGTCTAGAAAATGTTGACAGGTGAGTTGATGCCATAGAGCCTAATAATAAAACTAGAGTGCACGCTGCATATTCAGCTAACATTGTGCGTGTGTGCCTACAAGGAGACATGGCGGGAAACTCCTGAGGGCAACTAGTACGCGATCCTATGAGGGCAACTAGTACGCGATCGAACATAGCTAGCATAGCAAATGTCAAAAGTTGCCCTCATAGCTTGTCTTCTATGCAGAACGGAGTCACGTGATCAGTGCGCACTCTAGTTTATTATTAAGCTGTGTGGTTGATGCTTAAATTCACCCAAGTGGCGCCTACAGAAAGTTCAAGAAAAACAGTGCCAACCAGAGCCACTTTGTACGAAAAGTGGCGCCTGGGATTTAGGCAATCCGGAGACATTTTGGGGGAACCAGGAGCCATTTTGGGGGAACCAGGAGCCATTTTGGGGAATCCTGAGCCATTTCGGAGGAACCAGAAGCCATTTGGGGGAATCTGGAGCCATTTGGGGGAACCAGGAGCCATTTCAGGGGATCAGGGGCCATTTTAGGGGGTATCAGGGGTCATTTTGGGAACCAGAAGTCATTTTTGCGGAACCAGGAGCCATTTTGGGGGAATTGAGAGCCATATTGAGGGAATCAGGAGCCACAAAAACCAGAGGGCTACTTCCAAATTTGACATTAATTGTCAATCTTATTATCAGTGTTGCTGACCTATATCACTGTGTGTAAGTAACTAATATGAACTATGTTTTGCTTGAACTTTGTTAAACAGCCTTCATTACAGAATTCACTGCACCTTCTGGATGTGCCTCGACGGTAAGTATAAAGCTGTGAACACACTTGTGTGATACGATACTTTTTGCCGCATGGAGTTCACACACTGCATGCGACAAAAATGTTGTACGATGAATGTCGCAAAGGCTATATAGCACAGGTATATGGCATGAAATACATACAATTGTGGCATTCTATATTCCTGTTGAAGCAGCAGTGTCAGCTGGTTTAATAAACGATTCTGATTGGGCAATCATTTCATATCACACTGCGACAAAAATGTTGCATGACAAAAGTTGATTTTTTTTAAACATCCATGCGACAAAAATGTTGTTTCGTATTGCATGCAGTGCGTTCACTCCAATTAACACTATTCAACTCTCCATGCGACAAAAATGTTGTATCGTATCGTATCGCACAAGTGTGGTCACCCCTTGAGTATCGCCCATCAGCATTTTTGTACCTGCTACAGGAGCTATTATGTTGCTCATTGATCTACTCTTTGACACACTTCTACATTGTTACTAGCCAGGGCTTTTGAATATTAGAAGGGGTTCCAGAACTGAATTTAGTGTTAGGTCCATGCAAACATTCTGCCTGGGGAGGGGGTCATACCTCCCCACAAAACTGAAGGGTTGAAAGATTTGATATCTGCACTTTGGCACACTATACTATAACACTTTAAAGCTAGGACTTTTGAATACTAGAAGGGGTTCCAGAACTGTATTTAGTGTTAGGTCAATGCAAACATTCTGCATCGGAGAATTGGGTCATACCTCCCCACAATAACAAAGGGTTGAAAGATTTTATATCTGCACTTCGACACACTACTGCATTACTACTAACCAGGGCTTTTGGATGTTAGTAGAGTTATCAGTGTTGGGTCAATGCAAACATTCTGCCTGGGGGGGGGGGTCATACCTCTCCACAATATTAAAGGGTTAAAAGATTTTATATATATACTCATTTGCCACACTACTACAACACTTAAAGCCACGACTGTTTATCATTTGAAGGGTTCCAGAACTGGATTAGGTTATGTATAACATATCTCCACACCCGTCATGGTGGGTTCCTCTGTTTCAAGAAATTTAGATTTTACCCTGCCTGTTTTTGAGACAAAATTCACTTGTATATTTTCATCAACTTTTAAAATATTTCGACTATTTTCTAACAGTTTCAGTTGAAACACATGTTATGTATTCGTTGAAATAAAAAAGACAAAAATACTCATCACTTGTAAAGATGAATTATGTCTTGTATGTTCATTCCTCAAATACAGGGGTCATGAGGGGTCATTTGCCCCCTAAGATTTTGGTCTTGCCCCCCGGATCACCCCCCCCCAGTTTTGAAAGTCGACAGGTGCTGACAATAAATTTGAAGTGTGTTCGAGAGGTTATACCCATGGAAATCATTGCATGTGGGTCATGGGCTGTATCATTTTATGCAGTGTCCGGCAACTCTTTGTAGTATAAGTCCCTCTATGACTTATAGCCTAGTTAATCCCAAGTCAATCTCACCACCGACATGTGCATCATGCTCGGTCTCTTCTGGAACGTATCGCTCGCGAGGGCGATACAACCAACAAGGCTCTGGCCCTGGAGGAGTAGGGACCACTTAAAAGGTAGTGGCGCTACCCGGCGTGTGGACACGCCCTGGCCATATACCAATCCCTACCCCAGCTATGAGCAAATAGTATAACGCTGAAGCACCAGGGTTGAAGCCGCTGATTTCAGAAAGTCCCTACCTACTGTGTCGACATTGGTTCCACCAATACTAATGACGGGTTGGTCCTCAAGCCATCTGGACAATCCAAGCCTGATGCAGACAAGGTTGGTAAGGACAGATTCATCCAACGAAAGGTACCTTTCGTTATCAGCACCTTTGACACACGAACACTAAGCTCAACAATCTAAGAGAGAGGAATTAGCACATCAAGCACAACATTACCGCATTGACATTTGACATCATTTGCCTACAAGAACATAGCAAATCTTTCCTACAAGAGAAATTGAAGGGTTATGCTCTGATAACATCTTCAGCGTGGAGGAACAATCGGAATGCTGCAACAGGAGGCGTCGGAGTCATAATTTCACCAAGGGCCCTACAGTCATGTAGCAACATTGTGAGTCGCAATGAGCAAATCATGGAAATGACTCTACTGGGCAATCCGGAAACAACTGTTCTCTGCTGTTCAGCCCGCATAATGAACATCCAGAAGAGAATATTACCAATTCCTACCAGGATCTAACTACAGCTATCAACGCCATTCCATCCCATAATTTCCTTCTTATCGGTGGGGATTTCAATGCCCAACTTGGGCCAACTTGACTGGAAAGGGGTGGTGACCCATGATAATCTTTGTGAGCAGTTGACAGGTGCAGTAAATAACAGGTTTAGTGCACTTTGTGATGAACTTGAGGATAAGAACACCAACACAGTCTATAACACCCTAGTGACTGCAAACAGACAGACTGCACTGGAAATGCTTCCAAAAAGAGAAAGAAACCTGTTGCCTTTGCCAACAGTGAAAGAGTCGCAACTGCCAGAGATCTCCTGAAAAGAGCCTCAGCGAAACAACGTTCTTCCGTCCGTCAAATATACCTAAGTCTGTTAGTAACATTTAAAAAATACCAGGCGGAAGCCGATAAAAGCCGTCAGGGGGACTCTGCCCCCCACTCCCTGCAGATACGCTACAACTAATACATGTGTCTGTAAGTCAAGGCAGGTGAAGGTACATGCGCCTGTCAATAGATTCAAATAAAAGTAAGTAATACCTCTCGTTCAGGCAGCTATAGTACGTGAATCTGTACTTCAAATAGTTAAATCTGCATACCAAAAAGGTCAAAATACGTGGCAATGCATGTCAAGGTATTCAAAAGGCATTTAAACTATGATTTTGTCTATATTTGCAACTAGAAAATGTCTTCGTAATAAAACGTGATAACTGCAGATTTATATTGTTTATGTTTCACCAAGTCTCGCGCACATGGTGCATGGCGTTACGGAGACGTTTTACTAGTAACCAGTAGCGTAACTGGGTGACTTTTTTGGGTGGGCATAGTGTGTTCATTTCCTGTGAACACCAGTTCGACCCAGTTTATTTCTTCTCCACTGTTCGTCCTCTTTGTTGATGTTTCGTTGGCTTTTATGTTTCAAATTTAGACAATCTTGGCGGCAGATAGGCATACGAATTTGAGATAGGTGTATAGAGAGTTGCCCACTAGTAAGTTTTCAGCGCTTTTAGAACTGATTTTTTTCAGGGAACTAAGAGTTAATTCTCTAAAAAATGTTATTCGAAATCTGCTGTGCGGCCAAAACAATGGTTTGGATTTTACACTTTCCCAAGACAACAAGTAGTTTCCTTCGATATTATATTCTTGGCTTGTTATGAATACGCAATTGAGTGCTAACAGGTTGGCTAGTAAATTTAAAGGACCAGAAACGGCCTAACATGAGTTTTAAGATCCTGCCAAATGGGGCGATCATGCTGTTCTTTTTCAACAGCTTCACTCCCATGCAAGAACTGTATATGTGGATACCCTGTAATTAGTAAAGAACATAACAAATACATCCTTCATCCCATCACTTCTTTACAAAAAGGTATAATTTGCATAGATGTTCTAATTACATCATGATATATTTATATTTTCATATTTAACAATGAGGAATCACACTGAAAAAATGCCCTTTGATCGATCGGTAGTTCAAGCATGTTTGCATGCAACTGCCCCACAGAACCACAGAAAGTGGAGTTGAAATGCCTATAGACCCCCCTCCCCCCCCCCCCCCTCTAACTAGGGGAAATACAAATGTTATGTTTTAGCAAATTTAAAATCTGTTTTATCGTGTGAATTTTACAGATCCCAAATTACAAAATTCAATATTTGTAACACGATGTGGATATTTTCACATAAAATTTAATTCAAACACGTAATTGCCGATTGTTTCCTATTCGTAATGTTAGCATACGGCTACTCCACAGAACCAAGGTAATTGGAAAAGTGGATTATAAATTCCTGTAGAAAATGTCCCTCTTACTAGGAATGATGCAATTATTTTTTCAGAAAATGGAATATATCGTATGACATAATTTTAACATAACAAGAACGAAGAAGTTTACGATATGATATTAAAAGATATAGGCTACATATTAATTTACGAAAATTGGAGTAAAAGAAATATTCGTTTATAATTTTTCTGCATGTTTTTCGGCATCCAACCAATTCCGAGAACCCTTTGTTTTGTTTTCGTATTCCCGCGCAAATATTGCCGCACTGGCAGTACGGTGTAGGATATATGTAATATAAGCACACACGAAATACATGCAGACATTGTAGACAGTGTATTCATTGGTACAGTGGTGTCGACAATTGGTTGGAAATATAGGCATACTTGACACACGAAAGTGGGTTTGTGGGTCGGGTCAGGGTGTGACTTTTTGTTTTGCCGGGTAGGGAGAAAATATCACCTGTGCATATTTGACTGATATAGTTCATAGCATGCTACAAAGGTACCCAGCAAACACATAACATTTACATAACGATTCAATAACGTTTTGAAAAGGGCGGCCATATGTTGGAAAAAAATTCTTGAATAACATCCTAAGAATATTTTAAAAACATTATATCTTGACATAAAATGTTTCAAAAATGTTTATGAAAAAACGTATTCTTCATAATGTTTCACAACAATAATACGATATTATTTATTAACGTTATTACAACGTTCTTGCAAAACGTTGTCTGAAATGTTATTATAACGTATAAATTACACCACATTTAACGTTTTTGTGATGTTTTTGAGAAACGTTTCATAACAATTTTGACAACGTTTTTATAATTTTATAAATAGGGAGGGGTCTGAAGGAGAGATTTTCTTAAAATCTAGTGTTTTAGATGCGAAGTAGGACTATCACTAACTATTTTCATGGGTTTACCCTCCCCCAAAACATTGCAAAGTTATGGCCAACGGCCCGGCACCTGTTGACTTTCGAAACTGGGGGAGGGTAACCAGGAGAAAGACAAAACAATGTGGTGGGGGGATACCCTCATGATCCCCCGTAGCGCCGCCACTGCATATGAAATATTTTGCCACAATAAGTTTCTGGTTTGTGGCACACGGTGTAGGCCTAGCTTTTCGCTATCGTATAGGGAGGGGGTTGAAGCTTATACATACATTTTTCATATCAGCATCTGCAAACAGCATGATGGGTGTTTCGATGCAATGAGGATTCATTCGTTTTGAGCAATCACCTCCCCCCTCCTCAACAAAACATCTGGCAGTGAGTCTGTGAAGGGAGAGAGTGCGAGGGAACTTGGTCATTTGATTGCCAAAGCCTGCAACAAAGGGCATGAGATTTTGGTGCATGGTAACATGTTATAGCTGGATGTGGTACTGCGTAGACTATGATCATTGCCGTAGATCCCGGGGATATATCCCCCAATATTTGGCCCGCAGATTATCCCATTGACTTTCAGTTTTCACTCAGTAAATTGTGATTTTTGGTGCTTTCACCCCCCACACTTTCACACGGATGTAGCCTAGTACGCCTATCATGGCAGGGGTTGTCGTAGTCTTTCCTTATTAAGATAGGACTATTTCATATTAACAATGAACATTGCTGTCTCCTGGTTGGGAGATTATACTTCTCCAGGGGAGGGGCGCCAGTCAGAGAAAGTGAGGACGGCCCCCATCAGTGCATGCTTCTCTCTCCCGTCAGTTTGGTTTGCTAGGACTCCCGTCGGGAGGTAAATGAAAGGCTACTATACGATGCATTGGAGACATTTCACTTGCATGCATGGACTCCCGTCATGGGAACTCCCCCCATGGGGCAACCCCCCCCCCCCTCCCTTCTTCCCACGAAGGCTATTCCTGGGGCCACTGTTTTACTCCACTGTCGATTTTTAGTGGTTATTTCAATCACTAGTGTAGCTTGACTGTTAAGAGTGTGGGGGGGGGGGCAGAGGAGACTACCCCTAGATATGACAGTGATTTCAATATATTTATGACAGCATTGATTGAGCCCGAGGCTAATTGGGTACCTGCGAGGTAACTTGTACACTATAGTTAGCGCCGTATGTGGCAGCTCCTGCAGGGGTGTCCCCCGGGGGGCACGATATGGTGATACACTGTACTTCTGG
>JAODUJ010252959.1:0-15726 GCA_027564615.1 Psolus chitonoides
AGGTAAAGGGTTAAGGATGACAAAGTTGAAAAGCTGTGTGACTTTTGTCAGATGCATGGTCTAGTCACTCTAGTGGGTCAAGTGATTACTGGCACTTTTTTCAAACACAATATTCACAAGCGAACCTGGGTGTCATCGGATAGACGGACGAAGAATCAAATATATCATGTGTTAATATAAAGAGGCATGAAAACTTCAGTTTTGGGTACCAGAATGTGTAGAGTGCCAGATGTGAATAGTGACAAATATTTGGTGAGGAAAAATATCAGATTGAAACTAAATAGTATTGTAAGAAGAAACAAATGCGAAGCCAAAGATATGCATCGAAAGACTTAAGGATCAACAGACAAAGGCCACATACAATGTGGCAGTGAGCAACAAATTTGAAGAATTGGAAACAGATGGGGTGGGAGGGCGTTACAGAAAGTTGATTTGGGCAAAGACGTACACCAAATGGATGAGAGCGGATAAAGTGGTGATAAAGGGGAAAATGGAGAGAACAAGATCAGAAAGGACTAAAGAAAAGTTCCAAAGATAAAAACGTGAGAAAGACAAAGAAGTTAACAACTGTGTGAGAAAGCATGCTGGTGTGAGCTATAGTGATAACATGGCATATAACTGTCTACTCGGCCAACAATTTGTTCAAAGTGATCTCACGCGCACCTGATTTGTCGGATTTCGAAGAAATGTTCACTGTATGACATGTCACGAATTTTATCCGGAATTTTAGGTCAAAGGTCATCTCGGGCTTATTATAGGTCATTATCCGAAAACACGAACAACGCTTCTTCTCGCAGAGAAAATGAAGGAGGATTATATCATCTCTGCCATTTCTATGCGGGGGAAGGTGGGAACGTACCATTACCCTTTCATTCATTTGTGTGTTACTAATCAAATGTGATTATTAAAATCATTATTAGGTGTACCCGTACTATACCCGTACCCGTACTCATGGAAGTAACTTTACCAGTGACCGTAGGCCTACCGGTATTCATTTCTTGGTACCCGTACTCGTTCCAGTACTCACTGCTTTGTACTCGTAACAGTACTCCCTACCTGATACCTGTACTTGTACCCACTCGTACTAACACTACAGGACTGATATTTTCTGGATAATGGGAAGATAACGTATATTTATGTCACAATCAACACAAAACCACAAAAATGTCCGAGAGATTCGAGTGATATTACAGGGTCGCTTTACGTCGAATTCGTAGGTTACCGTTACCAGCCGGACAAAAGCGCCAAATTTGACATGGATCTTCCTTGTGGATTATGAAAGGATATTAGAGGAGGAGCCTTTAGGAATATAAAAGCGTAAAAAAACAAAATGGCCGCCAAATCAGTGTTAAATTAAGGCGATATTGGTATTACATTTTTTTGGACAATCGCTGAATCAAGCGGTTGATGCTGAAATATGATTCGTACATGTTAAAGCATATTTGAGAGTTTCATAGAGAAGCCATATTTATCAGAAACTTCATAACCCATTGCTTTCGTTAAAGGCAATTTTTTTTATTAATATACGTGTTTTGAGGCCACTGAATCTTGCTACAATATGAACCGTAAATCTTGAAGCACACTCCGGAGTTACGTAAAAAGAGCGCCCTCTGTTTCTGAAAATAGTTGTATATTGTTGATTGTTGCTGGCATTGTTAATTATAGACCAAAATCGTTATCAGGTTAGAAATGGCAAATAAGCGCTTCGCTTTACCTGGAAATTAGTAAGTTCTATTTCCTATATGTGTATAAAAGGCTTCGTTCCTGTAGAAGATCTGTATACGCACCATATAGTCCTGTTTCATATGTTTTTTCGTTTTAATTTTTTGGGGAAAGTATCAACTTTACTTTTTCTGCATGTTTGAGGCATGCTGATTCCAAAAACCGATCTTGTCAACATTTTAGATTTTATCTTTGGCGGACATTTTGGATTCCAAAATGGCCGCCAATCCAAAACTTTTGAATGCATAACTTCACATTTAATGTCCGGATTTCTTTTATTTTGGCGTCTATTTGCATACTTTTATGGGCGAGGAAATCAATTATGATGATATTAGATATCCTCTGATGACCGCTATATTGATTTTGTTTCCAAATGGCAGCCATTTTGGACGAAATGAATATGCCACTTTAGACCCCAAACAACACATAACTTGATTCATAAAGCACCATTCTTTGTTGAGTTTGGTATCTAAATGCATGTTTTCATTGTCAATGAATTCAAATATGATGTTTAAAGTATTTCTAGATGGCCGCCATGTTGGTTTTCAAAATAGCTACCATCTATATCTTGACATTAAGTTATCATATAATTCAGATTACGTTTTGTTTTGCATTCATCTTTATCATGCTGATAGCGAGATATCTCGCCTTTGAGCGTCATACATACATGTTTCAGCATTCTGTAATAAGTCAATTAACTTCAATGAGCTTTAATTAATGAACATTTTTTAAATAGGGCCCTCAATTTGGCTTAGCATGATAGGGGTTAATACTCTAAGAATACATCACTTTATAACCCTATCAATTACGATCCCTTCAGATAAGTTCAACCTCACTATCCGAGTCATCAGGGTCATCATGGTGCTCATCACAATCCTCATCGTTGCAGCATCAATTATAAAGTGGCCTTTGGTGCCGGGAGCTCCTGTGATGTATTAGATCATTTTTGGTGTAGCCATGCTCCAATGGATCAAGAAATGTCTGCAGTGGTACCACTGACTGCTCCTAAACTGAAGCCTGTACCTGAGTCCTCAAGGCGTGTTCCTTCAGTGCGCCTCTAGTAGGCGGAAGTTTGTCGCCATCAGCATCATTCTGTCTAAACAAGCGCCATCTTAACTCTGGAGTCGTTTCGATTTTAAGTCACGCTGGTCAGTAGGCAGAACATACATATTTCTCCAGTCTTGTCATGTGCGATTCTGTTAATTCAGGTGTGTAGGCAAGCATATGGATGGCATTTATTACTTCTTCATCGGCTTTCACAAACAGTTTTATCCATGTCTGTTTTTCCTTGCCCGAGAATCCACCCGTAGTATCTGATCCGGTAAATGCGTGCATTGCTGGGAAGGCCGTTGCGTTCTGCTCCTCGAGTGCTTCTACAATTGGTTTGACTTTATGTAGATTCTGACAAGTTCTTGAAATGTCTAATGTTTAAAAGCAGCACATCTGTGTCTACTGAGTGAATTGTTATTGATGAATTGTGATCCTTCTCAGTAGCTAGTTTAGTATGATATATCATCAAGGTGTCCGCTTCCTCGTGGTTATTGTTTGGAATGTCCATGTCAATAGTGCTGTATGTCACAAGTTTCGCGCTTGATGTATTTAACTCTTTGCGAAATAAATATCTAGCTCGTGCTTCGTCTTTGGCTGTGACAGTAACCGTTCCATAGTTAGTTCTTAATGTTGCTATCGTCTTGGATTTTGTAATGGACCCGAGGTTTTCCGTCTTGCCTTCTTGAACGTTATGTTGTGTCAAACACAGTTATCATTCATCATCGTCCTTGGTCAGGGCCTGGACTATGTTTTTACAAGCATGCCAAATCCAGAATAGTTTGACGTATGCAGGCTTTGAAGTTATCTTCTTCAGGACTACCTTGCCGTCTATATTATAACCCACTCTTCCGGCTTCTTGCTCCATCTCTGTTGAACCCTTTTATTATTATTATTATTATAAACCATATTTATATAGCGCCTCTTTCGAATCAAAATTCGTTCAGAGGCGCTTCACAAGAACCTAATGTAAAAAAGATGCGTCAAAAACCTACAAAATTGACGATGCAAATACCTAGCAATAAAAGAGTCAAAATGTCAACATTTTTATAGCATCTGCTTCCACAAGATCTGTCGATGCCGCACTCGCTTGGCTTTTACCAATTGCTCCCTTCAGGTCGATATCTCAACATCATTCTGGCGATATGCATCATTCACTGCGCTGGTGCTTGCAATAGAATCTTCTTTCATTGGAGAATGTTCAAGTGAACACTGTTCAAGTGGCAGGTCATATGGGGCTGCATATGTGTAGACGTGTGCATTGTGTGTAATGTGAGCACCCAAGTAGCTGTCTTGTAGTAGCAGCACCGAACACTTATTCGCCTCAAGCATCATCTATCCCAGAACTCTCAATCGATTTTCCGATGGTCCTCGGAGCAGCCACTGTTGTATGAAGCTCTCCCAACCTTGGCAGCACCTTCGCCTTCATCGATGATCTAGATGACGTTCTCGTAGAGTGCCATATCCATGGATATGATGGTACGGTAGTTGTTAGTGATTCTAGAAGTGTGGTCTAACACAGTCAACAAAGTGTGCCATTCATGAGCGACCTCATTGATAAGGAGTGCCCATAAATTCACAATTGGTAGTGATGCAGTTGTCGAAAGTGAGGTGAACCCAGCTGGACCAGATTTTTATTAGCTTTGTTGGTTCTTGTGTTGACAAACAGCGACTGACGTTCCATTCAATGTATGGAGAGGGTGTGCAGCAGCGACGGCAGCTAGTGATATGTCAGTATACTTGGTACTTGTGCTACCTTTGTGGATTTGATAGTAAATCACCAGTCACATCATCCCCCTGGAATAGCAAAATTATTGTGCCGTGAGTCGTTAGCTTGCCATCTAGAGTGTCCTCGGAGAAGTCTACACTGTCCATCCCAAACCATACTCCATTTCTCTGTTTTACAAAGGATAGCATATAGAGCCTGCTGTGTTCTCTTGTATTTCTAATGACTGCATTAGCAATTCAAGTTTCCAGACGAGGTGTTCGATCGTAAGATATGAGGTGATCAACCTTATGCAGAAGATTTATCAGTGCCTTGCTTCTAAATTTGTGGTGCAATGTAAGTGCAAGCCCAATGACTGGTGGGTTCTCTTTTCGACCTAAACCTTCCAAGCGGACCACTGGGCATCAACTTCACTTTTCGATTGCTTTTATAAGCAAGCATACATGGTATTCTGGGTTAGTCAAAGCTGATCTATCGATGATGCTGGTGCGTAAGTGAAGTTGGCCAACTGGGCCAACACTCGACCACCGAATCAATGCGTACAACTCCGACGGAACATCTAAAAGTTCACTGTTAGCAGTAATCGTTTCAGATGGTGTATATTCAAAGTTTCCAATCCTCTTTCTAATGATCTTGCTGCATCACATAACACTGTCAGTTTTTCGCATTTTCTTCGGTCTAGTGTGACTGACACTTAGCAAGTGCTTCAGGATCTCATCTTCCAGCCAGCACCTGGTGAATGTAGGACAGTGTTCGTGAACATTACCTATTTACAGTCCGATAAGTTGTCTCAACCAAGTCTATTTAAGTCGTTAGCTGGTATACCAGCATGACAACCTCAACTAGGGTGAATGCGTGGTGGTACCCCAGGTACAGGCTTCAGTTTGGGACGGTCAGTGCCACCACTGCAGACATTTCTTGATCCATTGGAGCATGGCTACACCAAAAATGGTTAGAAGTTCTCAGCCCTAATACAACACAGGAGTTCCCGGCACCAAAAGCCACTTTGGAATTGGTACGCTGCAAGTGTAATGGGGACTGTAGTACAAGGGTTTGCCACTGCAGACGTCATGATTTGCCTTGTACAGAGCTATGTTTGTGTCCTTCAGAAGAGAATGTATGCTGTAACAATGAGGATTATAATCATCACCATGATGACTCGGAGAGTGATAATGAACTTGTCTGAAAGATAAGATAATAGTATTGCGATTGATATAGCGCCTTTTGCCAGAGCCTCAAAGCGCTTTGCAATTTTATCCCCTAGTCATTGGAACTTGTCAAACCCACACTGACGTGCACATTTTTCCTAACAGTTCGCTCCCGACGCACTATACAGTGTGTGACTTTATTGTCTCATGGGGGACATCCCTATAGGAGCAGCCACATGCAGCACTAACTACAGTTTACAAGTTACCTAGCAGGTCCCCAATTAGCACCTGGGTAGACATGAGTGGTGGAGAGAGCGTGCTTGGCTAGACACCTTGGAAAAGCTGATCGGCCCTGAGAGGATTCGAACTCGCAACCTTTCGATCTGTAGTCCGAAGCTCTACCAACTGAGCTAATCCGTCCTTCTTGAAAGGATCGTAATTGTTAGGGTTATACAGTTATTCTCAGTCTTATCCCTTATCATGCTGAGCCAAATTAGGGGGCCCTATTTGAAATCTATTTATTACAAATTGCTGGGAACGTTCGACTGATATGAAACCATATTTGTGCATAGCGCCATCATTTTTCTTTAGATGGTGGCCAGTTTGAAAACCAACATGGCCGCCATATGAGAAGATTTTAAACATCCTAATTGAGTTCATTGACGATCAAAACATGCATTTATACCCCACACTCAACGAAGTTCATGTGATGTTTGGGGTCTAAAGTGGCATGTCCATTTTGTAATCCAAAATGGCCACTATCTTGAAACAAAATCAACATGGTGGTCATCAGAAGATATCTAATATATCATCATAATTGACTTCCTCGCCCATAAAAGTATGCAAATAGACGCCCGAAACAAAGAAATCCGGACATTAAATGACAAGTTATGCATTGATGAGCTTTGAATTGGCGGCCATTTCGAAAACCGACATGGCCACCATAGATAAAATCTAGAATGTTTACAACATTGTTTTTTGGATTCAGCATGCTTCGAACATTCAGAAAAAGCGAAGCTGACACTTTCCCCGAAAATTAAAACGAACTGCTGTTTGGTGACACATATGAAACATGACTATAAGGGTTTGACCTCAACAGACCTTCAACCCTAACCAAAAACAATAGGGACCATGTGGTGAACACACATACCAAGTATGAGGTAGATTGAAGTTTCCCTTATAAAGTTATGGTGGTTACGTTTTCAGTGTTTGACATTTAACCTTAATCACAAATAATAGGGACCATGTACTAACAATGGTGAACACGCTCAATTTAAGTTTGCCCTATCAAGAGTAGGTACCAGGTTTTCAGTGTTTGATCTCTGTTGACCTCAGATGACATTCGACCTCCACCAGAATCGATCTGGGGACCAGGTACTGACTATGAAGAACACACCAAGTACCAGCTAAATCAAAGTTTACCCAAACAGGTTATGGTGTTTACAAGGCTTTCAGTTTTTACCTCTGTTTACCTCAGATCTCGACCAAAAACAATAGGGACCATGTATGGTGGTTTTCGGTGTTTGACCTCAACCAAAAACAATAGGGACCATGTACTGACTATGGTGAATACACATACCAAGTACAAGCTCAATTGAAGTTTGCCCTATCAAGTCATGGTCGGTACAAGGTTTTTGGTGGTTGACCTCAGATGATCAGGAAGGACAGAAGTTCGCATAGACGGCCCTGCAACCCTGTAGAATAAATAACAGGCACTGGAAGGCTATTCCACTCATTTACTACTCTTTGTGAAAAGCGATAACCACGTGTTGTAACGTTAGAGAATTCAAAGAAACTATCAAAAGTTAAACCATCAAAACCATGAACAATTTTGAATACTTGGAGCACATCTCCGCGAATGCATCTCAATTCAAGTGACGTGACACCAAGAATCCTCAGCCTCTCTTGATAAGATAAGTCTCAACCAATTTTTTAGCTCTCCTCTGGACATTTTCCAACAACTGTTTATCTTTTGAAAATTAGGGATTCCGTAGAAATCCCTGCACCAACAAATCCTTACGTAGTAAGGTGAATCCGGCCACTCCCGTTATCGGGGAAAACCGGATTAAAACTGACTGATGATGATACTGGGACGGCATACTCGGCTGAGGTGTGGTCTTACCAATTGCTTGTAGAGTTTAACAACGATATTCCTATCAAGAAAATGAAAATGATGTTTAATAAAACCAAGAATCCAATTCCCCTTCAGCACATTGCCTGGACAGTTTTAAAGAAGAATCTAAACAGACTCCTGAAGGTTTTGTAGGAAGCTTCGTCATTTCTATAACCAACACGCATCACCTTGCACCTGCATTAAACATTTGCCAGTCAGAAGACCATTTGAAAATCATTTCGAGGTCATCATGAACAATTTTAGTATCTTCCACCGATGGTACTTCCTGATACAACTTGGTGTCATCAGCAAATTTCTTAACTGTTGAGATAACAACATTATCGAGGTCATTTATTCATGCCAGAAAAAGTAAGGGCACAAGAACCAATCCCTGTGGAACACCACTGGTACAATATTCCAGACAGGTGAACAACCATTATAAGAACCCGCTGCTCCCTATCGTGCAGCCACTCTTGAATCCACCTTAGGTTCCCATAAATTCCAAAACTATTCAACTTTTATAGACGTTTATGAGGCACTCTATCAAACGCTTTCTGAAAGTCCACGAAAATAATATCAACCGACCTACCTTTATCGATAGCACTAGTAACATCCTCCATGTACTCCAAAATATTAGTCAAACATGAACGATGTTGTCGAAAGCCATGCTGGTAATCCCAAATCACATTATTGTCGTCAAAATATTTAACACGGATGATCGATTCCAATAATTTGCAAACAACACTTGTGAGACTGACTGGTCTACAGTTGCTCAGAAGAGAGCAAATGCCCTTTTTGATTCTTTGCTAGAGGCAAAATGAATCTATGAAGTCATACTTGTGTGTGTATGTATGTGCGTGCGTGCGTGACACTGCTTGTACACACGATAACTAAACCAAGCAAGGTTGAATCCTTTTCATACTTGGATGGTGGATGACCCATGGTGATGAGTACATGGTCCTTATTGTTTTTGGTGGAGGTCATCTGAGGTCAAACACTGAAAAACCTTTCAAACACCATAACTTGATAAGGAAAAGCGCAATTTAGGTCAAAGGTCATCTGAGGCCAAACACTGTGAAATCCTTGTGAACACCATAACTTGATAGGGCAAACTTCAATTGAGCTCATACTTGGTATGTGTGTTTATCATAGTCAATACCTGATCCCTATTGATTTTGGTGGAGGTCAAAGGTCAGCAGAGGTCAAATAGTAAAAACCTTGTAACTACTCTAACTTGATAGGGCAAACTTCAATTGAGCTCAAACACTGAAAAACTTACTCAAAGGGAAGGGCATCGCACACATCGGGCGTGCGCCGGCCCTAAATTTTGGACATCCGGCCGAGTTGACCAACCGGAAATCAGGCAGACATCGGCCGACCACCCACCGGGGCTCGCAAGATATAAAAGGCGGCTCATCGCATCATCCATCAGATTATCCACTCGCACTCTACTCATGGCAGCGTGACTGTGACCGCACCATCCTATGCCGGCCGATGCCTGGAAAACGCACTCGCCGAACGAGCTCCGCTTTAATTGTTACTTAGGTGTTAGCAGGTCCAGCATAGATAAATGGTGCATGATGTTTTTGCTAGAGTTCAAATGTCATCTGAGGTCAAAATGTTCCTAACACTGAAAACACAAAAAAAAATGGGGGGTAGCTAGATCAAATGCATCTTGGGTTCAGTATAGGTCAAAAACTTGCAAACCACCTGACTTGATAATGCTAACTACCGAGTATGCAGATTCCACACACTATTTAAATCATTCCTGTTGTTAGTGGTAGAGGTCAAAGGTCAGCCGAGAACAACATGGAACAAGAACTGAAATCCTTGAAACCAGTTGCTGACTTACATAGAGCTGTTTTGCTTTGCCATTTTACAGAATCTGAACTGCAAAGATTCAGATGGCACCAATATCAGAATTAAAGAGTCTATAGCCACCATTCTACACCCTAATTCTATAAGGACCACAATCTTTGATCGTAGGAAGAATATATTGGATAACCTCATCATAATATGGCAAGGAATCACAAAACACAGTTGCATTCTTAATTCCTTGCCGAAGGAAATATGTAGTCAACCGTGGATTTTCCCTGGATGAAAACCCCACATTTCTACTGCCCGGATGGGAATCAATCCTGTGACAGGCTAAAAACACATCCTCCCGGTTGCCAGATGTCAACGTGCCTATTGTCGCTGCCTCTATCCACTCCGCCACGGCACTGGTTGTTTTAACATAGGCCGTGTTATAGTCGACTGTTAGTTCTCTGTTAGTTTACCAATATGGGCATGACTGTACCATATATGGTATGGAGATAATCTTATATGTCAACTAACAGTTGACTAAAACGCAGCCATGGTCTGTGACAGTCTGATCTCCAACTCTGAATAACCCATTATCTCTGAAAACTGAATTTATAGGCACGCCGCGTCAATAGCATCTACGAGCCGATTGCAGCTAGTGGCCAGCCCTTTGTTTGCACATTCCGGCAGTTACGTAACGCCATGTCACGCCTCAACACCTCTGCAGTCTCCTACTAAAAACTTGGGGTATGTAACACAGTGATGAGACCTGCATGGCCGTGAAGAGGTGGGTTCAGATTGACCACACTCCGAGATATAAAAAATAGTACCAAGGGTGCAGAATAGGTCGTCCATTTAGATTAGTAAACGTCCTGAAGTCATGTGATATCTGAACTTGACCTCAGATTACCTCAGACCTTGGTATGTGACCATTGATCTCAATAACATATGAAGGTACCCATATGTTGCATTTATGATCCAAGTTTGGTTGTAACTGGAAATGAGACCAATTTTCAGATGACCTGTGACCTTTGACCTCACCAACATGTGAGGATACCTATGTTACATCATTGATACAAGTTTGGTTCTAATTAGACTTCAGTTTCTCAAATGAGACCAATTTCCAGGATATTTTATGAGTTGATATCAGATGACCTTTGACCTTAGAATGTGACCTTCGACCACACTAACCTATGAAGGTACCCATGTTGCATCTATGACCCAAGTTTGGTTGCAATCAGTCCTTGCCTGGAAGAGATGTGGACAAAATAAAAAGTGTGTACCAGAAGTTATAAGTTGACACCAGATGACCTTTGACCTTGGTATGTGACCTTCGACCCCACTAACATATGAAGGTATCTATGTTTCATCTATTACCCAAGTTCGGTGGCAATCGGTCCCTGCCTGGAAGAGATATGGACAACAAAGTATGTACCTAAAGTTTGACAAACAGACACACAAAGGATGCAGCCATGAGGTCTTTCTCACGGACCCCAAAGAGTTAAAGCCTTATGCACTCATCAAACAGAACCTTGGAACCATCCCCCTCAAGCAGTCACCATTACTAAATTTGAAGGCAGATATTCACCCTCGATTCACAGAGTTGTGAATAAATTTAGGCAAAGATTCATACAAAATTCACTTCACGCATAATTTTGTTAGGCAAAGATTCACCACTGGTGAAAATCATTAGAATGATACATGTGGAAATTTTAAGTTGCACATGGTATATCGGGAATAACGAACTGGTGGAGGGAGGCATATGGAATGATGTGAGTGTCATGTAAAGTTATGCAATATTGCATCTGACCAAGTGAGCATGCATATACTGATAGCTAGTATTATTGTACATGGCAAAAACTTCGAGACTGCAATATAGCGTTTGTATAAACAAATACCTGTGGTTGACATGTGGCCTTGTACTTATGTACTATGGCAAATCGTAAAAATATGACTTCGGGCCTAAAGCCTTGGAACTCAAATTTCAAATATTCAAATTAAACTGTAGGTTATCATCTGTCAAACATATGATCCCTGAAAGTTTGAGTCAAATATACGACATTGATTCACTTTACAACTAAAATTATTCGTTGATATTATTATTCTTGCAATTTGGCAAGGAATCTCAAACACAGGGTTATGATTTGGTTTGTTTGCTATAACAAAATATCCATGGATACGAATATAAAGCTAGCGAATTCACCCACATTTATAGATATATGCACTCTGTCTCATTACATATTCACACAGGTTCAATGAGTAGAATTTGAATATCCATAACATTAGTGCCAGTCAATCCAATCTTGAGTAAATTGCTCCCCTCCATAAATCTGGTGAAAAAGGTGTACGAGTCATTTGATTCTAATAATTTAACAGCATCAAGGCTGTCACTGGATGCTGCATAATGCAATAGTCCAGGGTAGGCCCAGGCCCCCGCAGCATCAGTGGGCCCATCTTGACCATCTGTACCACCACAGAGGAATATCACATGAACTTCCTCTGACATCAGTGAAGCAGCCACAGCAGCAGTGTCCATAGCAACAGCCCAGGACAATACCATCTCTTGGCTTCTACCTCCTTTGCCATTCCCTTGCAATGTAACTGTCGTTTCTCCGGCACCGATCAGACAAATTGGTTTCTTCTGTTGTACTAAGGTTAAAATTTTGTTATGTGTTTGCTCGGTAGCACTCAATGACGTGAGCAAGTTAAAAACCTTGGTTGTCTCGGTTGGATTACTTCCAAACGCTCTGTACATTTTACACCACAACTGTGTTAATTCAGCAAAAGTTTTGCCCATCATTCTGGATTCCCCACAAATAGAAGTTGATATAACCACAGGGGTGTAGTTCAAATCTTTTGCTATCAGTACAGCGTTATCCACGGCAATGGTGTTATTACCGACAATGACATTGTTGACAGGTTTGTTGAATGGATGTTCACTCGAAGACTTTGATATAACATCACTGATGACATCAGGGACTTCCCCAGGTGCTGTGTATTTATCAAGGATGTCTAGGCATTTCTCAGTGGTAGCCTGGCTGGGTACTGTTGGTCCACAGGCAATGATATCCAATGGATCGCCAATGACATCAGAGAGTATTAAGGCAATAACCTGTATGAAAAAAATATAGATGTTTGTAATTTATTGAGTGATTTACAATTTATCAACTGCATCAGGCCAGTGGTGACCTATCAAACCTGCAGACAAGTGTGCATATTTTGAACATTGAATGCTCTGTACTATAACGTGACACATCTCCATCCCCTCTGTCCCTGAGGGATATTCTAGCACAACATATTGCCACAAGATGGAACTGATGTTTTGGAAAAGTTACCTTGGAGGTGCCCATTAACTTGGCATGAGGCATTCAGGACAAAATGCCTTCGTCCAACAATGATATGTGGTTTAGTTTAGTTATCTACGGTTCAGGAAGTCAACTATGACTCATCAAGTGTGATCATGGATGAACACCGGCGATAGCTCGCGTTCTCTTTTCGCACAGTGTTCAGGGGTAACGAGGCAGGCGTGTAACCATACAATTCCATCATGCTCCCGGGACCGCCATTCAACATTCCCATCCGACGAATGTGAGTGAGACTCGCATCCTTTTGCCACTTTCCTAAATGCTAAGAGAGGTGGTAGCAACCTGACCATCACCACTACAGGACAGCCATACCGAACCTACCAATGAACCTGATGTTAACCTGAGTGAATTGCTCTCCCACCACAACAAAACCTTCAACAACTGCATTACAGGTTTTTGATGAAACCGAGTGGGATTTGAACCTGGCACTTTTTTAGTGCAAGCGGAACACTCAATCCACTGCACCACACACAACCAGGCCAGGATTCAGTGGCGTAACTAGACTTTTTCATTTGGGGGCAGAGGGGGTCAAAGAGATTTACAGGGGGGGGGGCAAGATCGTTTAAGAATAGGATAACACTATCTAAGCGGAGCGCCACCATCGGTTGGTACGTAGCCTGCGTAGATTTTGTTTGTCAAAAATGCCTCCCAGATTGCCAGAAATGGCACTTCTCAGGCCTTGCAAGTTGCATCTAAAACATCCTTTATTTTGATATCTCATGTTTCGTGATTTGTAAGAGCAGAATCTTTTGAGAGATTATTATTGAAATTCCCCACTACCGGCTTGGTCTGTGTGTCAACGTGAAAAAGTTCATTTGAGGGAGTGAGACTTTTGAGAGCGGGGGCCATCGCCCCCTTCCCCCCTTTGGTTACGCCACTGCCAAGATTAAAATTACAAGGCAGATTCCATGACCAAAAGACCACCACAAAGGAAGAACTGACTTGAGCCAGTTGATGCAGTGAGGCCCAGGGGCGAAGCCCTGTTGAGGGTCCAGGGGGAACCACCCTGGGAAGCTCCTGGATTTTAGTAGTTTCAGAGGGCCCAGGGCAGCTCTCCTTGATATTATATGCACATGAAATGAAAGCCTTTCATTTTATAATTTTCATAGCGTTATGGATTTGTGGCAGCTTCATGTCTGAGTGATCGCTTGCTCTCTTTTTCTTCACAAAGTTTATTATTTCTTCCCCCTCCAGTGATGCGCCACTTTGCATGCTGCAATGTGCTACAATTGGCACTGCGCCGCTAGTTGAGAATGCCTGTTCTAGTTGAATCAGATAATTCCTACATATGTCCTGGAATTTGTATCATGGGACAGTTATCTGATTGTTACAGGTTCAGTATAAAGGCTAACTTGCCCCCTTTCAGCACAGCTATTTTAAACCTAACTGTGTTGAGTTCTTGTATGCAAGCTCTCCTCGATGATAATGCACTGGAAACTTCTGAATAAATCAGATAATTCCTAGATATGTCCTGGAATTGGTATTGTGAAACAGTTATCTGATTGTTACCTGTTCAGTTTTTGCTACTGATGCTAATCTGCCCCCCTTTCAGCATAGATATTTTAAACCTAACTGTGTTTAGTTCTTGTATGCAAGCTCTCCTCGATGATATAATGCACTGGAAACTCCTGAATAAATCAGATAATTCCTAGATATGTCCTGGAATTGGTATTGTGGAACAATTATCTGAATGTTACCTGTTCAGTTTTTGCCACTGAGGCTAACTTTCCCCTTTCAGCACAGATATTTTAAACCTAAACTGTGTTGAGTTATTGTATGGAAGGAAGCTCTCCTTGATGATAAAGCATTAGAAACTGAATGGATAAATGGGATGAATTCCGGATATGTCCTGAAGGAATTGGTATCGTTGGAAACCACATTCATGACTGTTATCATGACGTTATGTGACGTCCTTATCCTTTGCTAATAAGGCCTGCTTGCTCCTATTCAGCAGAGATAATTTAGACGTGACCATGTTAAGTGCTTGTACAGAAGTTCCCCTTGATGAAAATGCATCGGAATCTACTAGATGATCAGATAATTCCTAGGTATGTCCAGAAGAAATTGGTATCGTTGGAACGTATGTGACTGTTACTTGTTCAGTCTTTGCTAGTGAGGCTAGCTTCCCTCCTTTCAATAGAGATAATTTAGACCTGTGTTGAGTTCTTGTATGAAAGCTCCACTCGATGATGATTTGAAAACCAGATAAATCAGATAATTCCTAGGCATATCCTAAAGGAGTGATTCTCAAACATGCCCCTAAGGGATGCATGCGGCCCTGGAGCCCTCTCAGTGCGTATTTTATGTTTAAAACAATCATTCCCGACTAGAAAAAAACAGAGTTGAGAAAAGTACAAAAGTCCATGTTGACATGTATTTTAAATTATGTATTTTGAAGACGAAGTTCAGGAACCGATTGACCGACGAGCACTTCAGCCAGCTGCTTTGGACTGCTCCCTCATCTTCAACTCCACCACTTTCAGACCCTTGTGGACAACCAGAAGCAGTATCACACTTCTCACTGAGAAATTTATAACTGAATTCTATAGACTTTGTGTCATTGATTCCTTGGCGACAGCCTGAAGGTTCTATGCGATCCGGACTGCGTATGTATGTATGTGTGTCTGTGACACTGCTGGTAACCACGTTTTCTCAGGAGTTCCATGACGGCTTGATCTCATACTTGGCATGTGTGTTGCCAATATTGAGTAGATGATCCTTTTGATTTGGTGGAGGTCAAAGGTCATACAAGGTCAACGGGGGTCAAACACTGAAAACCTTGTAACCACATTATCTCAGCCA
>JAODUJ010252960.1:0-10297 GCA_027564615.1 Psolus chitonoides
CCAGATACGTGCTTGACAATAGGCCCTAACTACACACATAACTCGCAGGGATTTGTTTCGTGAATGATAGCCTATGTTGATTTTTTACCAAATAGCCATTCCCTTGAAATGAATGGCCTCTTTATTATCCCAATGTTCACTTCAATAAATGTCAATGATATTTCATTTGGTTGTTCAATCGATAACAACGTTTAGAACAACGAAGCAAATGTGTTAGTAGTTTCGTCTTCAGATATACTGATATAATTTTGTTCACAAAAGTGTGGGGGAGTGCCCTCCAACACCCGATCCCACCGCCCGTGAGTGTTTTGCTGATATCCTCTCATTTCACCTACACTTTTACCAGAAAATCAACTCAACTATGCCAGTCATTTAATACGTTATACTATTACACATGTTAAATTTCACGATGATAGGCTATTTGTTTTACCGTATCTTTTTTTCAGGATCATCGTATCCGTATCGTCTAAGTCAATATTTGTTGCACTAACCATGCTATTAACTATTAACCGAATTTGTTTCTCACCTGACTCCCCAGTGGTACAGTCTCCTCAAATTACGTCACTGATTAAACTCAGACATCCCTCCTTGGTGTCAAACTCTGCCCAGAAATAGGAGATAATTATTTATTCCAAGAATGGGTTCGGCTTGCCGTGGAAATATCAACCTGCGAGTCACGTGGTATCAACAGATGTCACTTAGTTAAATGGGTTTCTATTTACTGTTGATTGAGCGTAACGTTTGTGTTGAGATTCATCTACTGGTGATGGCCATGGATATATAACAACCGCTCTTTCCAGTGAATTAGCCAATCGTTTTATTTTTTCTCTGAGGACTTTCAAAGCGCATGCAATTAGTAAATTTTATAATTTGTGCAAATTGTGTGTTATTCATTTCATACATGCATAACGTACGGAAATATCCCTGATGCAACATAGTCACAATGTCGGTAATTGTACAGCTTCGTGCTACTATACAAATCACCGTATACACCAGCCTGTTCGTTTAGGCCTATACGGTCACATTAAAAACTTGAACATATTGTTTCAGATTTGATCTCTTCTCCAACATCTCCGATTCTCATTTTATGATCCACCGGCCCGTTAAAGAAGCTTGAGTTCGTATTTCAGCCAAGGAGAACGCGAGAAGAATAAAATGTTGATAATTGGCAAATGATATCATCCAACTTCATCGGGCACTCTTAAAATAACTTTACATTCCCAATATATTGCTACACGAAGAAGCTGAGTAAGTTGCAATGTTTGAAATTGAAAAAAAACCTGGGCAAAAATTATGCTAATTAGGTTAGGCTTTTGTTTGGCAGCCCCGCCCTACACAGAATGACATCTTTCAAAATAAAGATGAGAGGTCTGAGTTATTTTGAATTCTCTATATCTGCGGTCCGCAACCTTCTCAGGCCAAGACCCAACCAAAAAGTTTACCATTCGGTGGCGACCCAATCGAAGACCATGCTCCTATCCCGTGCAAATGTATCATTACTATACCCAGTGTCGCCGTCAGGGGTCCGTGATTGGGGTGGGGAGGCACCAACGAAAATCAAGCCAATCAGTTTAAGGTCTAGTCTGGGTTATTTACTCCACATAAACACAGAGAAACAAACGAACACCACTGCGCGCGAAGCGTGCGAAAATTCTGGGTTATCATGTACAATCCAACACATCCAGCACAAGTGACACCACATAAACATTGCAAATGAGGACATATGCCAGCGATGTTTTGTTGTGATCATGTTCAACATTTGAGTTATATATCGGCACGTTCTGCATAGTCATATCACATAACAAAGCAAACGAAAGAGAACCCCACTGCGCGCAAAGCGCGCGAAATGTTTCAGGGTTTATTATCAGATGTGATGTTATTATGCGCTTTTAACTGAAGGCTAATACCATGAAAATACGCTTCACTCGACCCCATACTAAACTGTTTGCTTCAATTTGAACTCGTTATGTTCAACCTTCGGGTTATATATAGGCACATCAGCACAAGTCACATCACATAACAGAGCAAACGAAGGATAGCACCACTGCATGCGAAGCGCGCAAAATTTGTTAGGGTTAATTAACAGATGTGAAGTTAATATGGGCTTTTAACTGAAGGGTAATACCAAGAAAATACACTCCACTCCACCTCCTACAAAACAACTATGCTTTAGGCGCGTTTTCATACTATTTCAAATTTTCGACCGAATTTTGATTCAGGGGCACGTGCCCCTACATCCCCCGTAGCGGCGTCTATGAATATACCACAGGAATACGAAACGATCTCGCGACTCGTTTGAAATCTTTCGCGACCCAACATTTGGTCGCGACCCATAGGTTGCGGACCCCTGCTCTATATGACACAACAGTAGTATTGCCTTGGTTATATGGGATGATAGCTGCTGCTTAACGCACAAATTCACTGACTGGGGGTCTTTAAACATGATACACCAAATTTGATAAGACTGCCTTCAATTTGTTCATGGAAAAACCATATGTTTACGATCGTTTCCCTTGGTGTAAAGCTCGTGAAAACTACACGTGGAATTCCACGTAACTCGAATTAAATTGCGGACATTCATATAGGCAGTGGTCACGTAGAGAAATATTTACTTTCAATTGAGGTAAAATGGAAACTGGGTCAAGCACAATAAATATGTCCAAATATGAAATGACGAGTCGGAAAAGTAAAGTTTTCCCGATTTTTCTTCTCCATGTTATTTTTTTGGAGTCCAATGTGTGAAGGATCAATCCAGAAGAGATGAACACCAAATGTTGCATAATCAAGTTTTTATCTACAATTCAATCACACATTTCTGTTTCATCGGTGTAACATACGTCACTGTACATAATGCACTTTCGGAAGAAATAACTTTGGACAGATATCAGGTACATATACATTTCTGGCACGTGGTTGTCGCCAATTGTTTGAAACTCCTGTGTTCGAAGTGTGATATTATTCTCTCTGCAGTTTATAATTGACTGTCTTGAATAATTTCCGGTGTTAGTTAGTATAAAAAACGGGTGCTACGAGTTATACTTATGGCAAGTTCACTGTATTTTCGTTATTATTGAACATTAGACCTAAGTAAGTGTTTTTTATTGACGCAGATTCTATATTGACATGTTTTCCGACTTTCATTTCCATTCAATTCCATCTATAGTTCATGAAGTTATTTTAATGTGAATTGTAGTCACGTAAGTTACATGGAATACTCATGTAACTTACGTTACCGCAGGATTTTACTTCGGAGGGGCAACCTCTGACCGGCCCGATGCAAGACCAACAGAATAACTGGCACTGGTTTATCACCGACTGTTTGGAAATCTCATTAAATATTAGTATCGCTCAGTTAGGCCTACTTGAGTTCATACTTCTATCCCAAGTAACATTGTGTGTAACTGACTATTTAAATGTATTCATGTAACTTACATGCTTTCACTTTTGGACAGAGATAACTTCCAAACTGATCCCAGATTCACACAATTACTGACACGTGGTTATCACTTACCGTTCGAAAAACTAATTTTCCATACCGGTATCTAAAGAACGGCTTTGTTTCTTCTGCCAAATTTTCATTCCATTTATTCTACTGTTGTTACATTGGCAAGTTTTTGTTCTGAAGCACACAAACGGCCGAGCCCTTTTTGGAGTTTAAATAATCATTTCAACTCATATGACTTTCTGAAGAATATACTTTCAATCTGTGATTTACAAATTGAGTTGGTCTTAGTTTATAATCTTACAAATCTTACGCAAATTTAACATCACGTATGTTACATGAGTGGTATCGTGGTAAAATTATATCACTATTTTACGGCCTACAACACGGATTGAACTCCCAAGTAGACTATAGAGGGCGCTTGACATTCTCTTAGATAATGTATCAAAACCACGGACTTACAGTGGAGGAAAATGACCTTCGGAAAAACATTTGTAACGTAAGTTACAGTTAGTTAAGATGGTATTCGAAGTGTATATCAGAAATGATTCATGAATGCCTATTAGATAATTGTTACTAAACTATCATTTGATCTCCATTCTATGTTCTTTATTCATAATGAAATGGAGAAAGGACGTAACGTATGTTACATTGCTTATCTATGCGGTAGAAATTAAACATTTTTAAGGCAATTTACAAGTTCATAACAACATTTCGAAGATTCAAGGGTCGAAAATATTAAAACTATACAAAAATAGCATCTAACCTGATCTTCATAATAGAAAACAAATTTGATTGAGTATTGATAAATGTGGGTAACATGAGTTGAGGTGATGTAGGTAACGTAGGTTACGGTTCATTCTGCGACAAACTTTCTTTTGAAACTTCCGAATTTTAGTATATTCACTTGATTAAAGAACATATTGATTCCGAAACAGCAATTTGCTTTTCCGGAATACATTCAACTTCGAAGGAAAAGACTCCAGGCTAGATATTTGTTCACATTTTGACTTTTGACGAATTGTTGCGACAGCCGGTTTTTGCTGGATGATCGATGTTCAATGATACGTTTCTCCAAAAAATACTCATCATCTGGTTGTGAAACTTCCAGGAATCATGTATTTGTATGTTGTGATGTAAATAAGAAATGAAATATGAAACTATCTGCCATATTTGGTTAGGTAAACATAATTGAATGCATGCATCACGACTTTCCCCTAATTGTACATCATATTTATTGGGCTTGACCCTTTTAGCTCTAGCGCTACGCTTCGTCAAACACTGGCTGACGGAAGATCTATACATGGTAATGAACTTGGTACCCTGCAGTGCGAAATTGCAACACATGGTCGCACTGCAGCATCCAACATCACCGTATGCTGATGCTCCCGTTAAACAGCTCGCTCTCACGTCGGTACGAGTTACAACCGGTATTAAAATTTAATTTTGAATACCGTGAAATATTTCGTCTTGTTTTGCAGTAAACTGCAGGCAGAAGTATCCCAAAGTGGGCTTCGTGTGAAGAAAATACATTATACGATAATTTTGTGTTCTCATTTGATGAAAACTTCCTCAGAAGAAACTAACATTTACCTAATAATTAATCCATATCATGCAGAAATTCGCAAAGAGTGCTAGAACATTTTCCTGTGGTCGAGTCCATGTGTCCAATTTTGAAATTACCGCTCTACTAATAGGGCATGCAGAGCATATGATTTTAGTACGGTCTAACACGAGGGAGTCGAGTATTTGTTGTATCAAATTTCTGCCTATTTAGGTGTTCCCTGAATTCCTGAATTAGCCTTATGGAAATTTACAGTTCCTATTGTGTAAATTTGTCAATGGACGATCATTTTTGGGAGCTAAAGTCAAGAGCGAATAGTTAGAACCGAAGCTAAAACGTGGCAGTTCGCTCACTGACTGCTAAACTATGTGTAGCCAGTACAGTGCACAATAACCTGTAATAGCGCTACATTCCACATCCACGGTATATGCGACGGTATGTATGTGCGCTTAGCATGCACAGGCACTCGTGTACCAACGTCAACTCTATATAATAGGCTATTTATAATTTTATATATGGTATAGGTCTATAGGAGTCGACGTTACGAGTGCATGTGGCCCATAGACGGACGCGAACTCGGTAAATGTTCTTGTTTTTCACACGATGTTTCCGAAGGATAAAAATGTTTTCCATTGATTACCGTATTGTTCTTTGGTAGGATATACGGCATATACCCAATGAATTATTCTGCGTCAGCTGGGTTGAAGTATTAATATTATATTGAGTCATTGATTGATTATATTGATCATATTGTTTAAATCACGAAAATATTTCTTTTGTCATGTTCAACACTTCCCATATTATCTCCAGGATTTGCTAGGAAAACCTTGATCTTCAATTTGGCGGTTGGCATGGTTGGCAAGTGTTTACAATGATTCGAAACTGGATTCAAAAGTGGATTCATGGTTTACGAACACGCCATATTAAGATATACGGCCAAAAATAAGTCGTGAATCACTAAAATGCGAGAGCTTCATGGGAGCCCGTCTGACTGCCCCCCCCCCTTTTGAATACCTCTCGAGCGGCCCTCCGCGCCCCCTTGTAGAAATAGTCTATCCACCAGTAAGTTTTCATTAGTATGCGTGTGAAAGAAAATGGGCGGCGACATTACTCTGAAGACATAATTTTCTTATATCATTGATTTTCCATTTGAACCTTTTCTCGAATCTGCCTGCGCCTAGCTTGAGTGACATCAACCGTTAAGACGTTCTCTTTGTATTGGGATGTCTTGCCAAATTATAGGCCTATAGCGCGACAGTTGCAATTAGGCAGTTAGGAACGCGTATCGCTATGTGTTACTCTTACTATATTGCGCCTATCACGATCGTGTCATCGATCGGGATTCATCACGGGGACGGGCACGGGGAATGGCGGGGTACAAATGAAGACGGCGGGATACCATTTTCCCCAGGCTGCTGACGGAGTTTTCTGTCACGTCGGTTTCAAAAGTAGGCCGATTTTTGGGCAGGAGCAAACGGATGGAGCCTGCCATTTGAGCCTGCCATCGTTTTATTATGCGACCTAGTTTTGGCTTGCAAAGACCCTATTTATTCATTACGGTTGAATGGCGGTAACTATATTCATAAACTTCCACTAGCCCTATATAGAAACCGTCAACAATTACTACGAAAATATGCGACATTGTCAACAAGGCCGTTAATGTCATATAGGCTAGGCTCCGTAAATTGTTTCATTAACACAGAGAGTTTTATTGGCTAGTCAACGCCACATTACCTTAGGGTAGAGCGCGATCATATCGTGAACTTTTAGCTATGATCATGGTGAACCACACTCGAGCAACTAGTTCATAGCAGCGGAGATTGCATCTCGAAAAGTACATTCAACTCAACTTAGCCTAACCATTAACGAAACCGTTGTAATGATCCAAATACCACGAAAGGCCGTAAATACAAGTGGTCGGGTTTTAGTTTATAGCGCTGATGATAGGGGCGCGGAGACGCACGTCGCCAGTCGAGACAGGGCGCGATAAATCCGATTGACACAGAAACCATGGTCGACTAAATTCGGTCTGTTTTGAGAGTGGAGAAGCTCTTCAACTTGTCAAAACAGTTTGTCGAAGAATAATATTGGACGTCGGAAATACAAAATAATGTTGTTGGAATGAAAATTTAGGTTCTAGACCCCAAGACAGTTGACGTGGTGTAAATTTAGCTTATTATGTAGGCTACGCACAAACTATTATGATTATATTTGGGTTTTCATTGGGCGTGGGAAGGGAGTGGGATGCGGCATCAATATTTATTTAGGCCAATTTTTTTAGAAGACGGACATCACGAGAACTTATGTCGAAATAGGATGTGAGGGCACATTTATCTGAAATTTGATACCCCCCCCCAATCCAAGTTTTCAGTGCTGACCAGATCGAATTGATTAAATCGGAAAACCAAAAAAAAATATGTGAACAAATACCTGTCCACCCCACCCCACGGTTCCCACCCTAGTGGCGTAATGCTGGGACGGGACCCCGGAAGCCCTTCGGCGGTTGATGAGTTGTTCAGGGGTTGGAACCTCCCTCTTTGAGAAAAAATGAACAATTAGAGGTCTAACCTGCTGCATATTTTGCCACTTTTTTGTAATCGATTTAGAGTCGTTCCGCGGCCCTCCGAATTTGTTTCGAAGCCCAATTTTGGGCCACGACCCATAGTTTGTGGACCGTCGCCCTGAAGCATCCCCAAATTAAGTTAGTGACTCTATGCTATGATCCTATCGTTGGCTTATCTGTCGCGATCAAAAAGGGTTTGGGCTTTTCTTTTAACCTTTCGCCTCTGAACTGCTGAGTGTATGGAATAAGTGTATGGAATAGTCCTATTTATTCCGGAGTCCCCTGGCAGGCTAGGGGTAACCCGAGATAACAATGACATCATCGGTTCACATTTCCCGTCAAAACAGACATCATTCATCGATTAAATTTTTAATTCATTTTGTGCACTCTTTGACCCGATATTATCAATAATGGTCTGATATTTTTATTTTTTATTTTATTATTTTCTCCGATTGGACAGGTATACACCTGCGTTAATGTCTAGCCTACATTTTCCACGGTGTGTAGCCTACTCCGTGAGGGGCGATAGCTCCTTTGAACCAGCCGCCCGCCCCGTCGGTATCCCAGCACCACCTCGTCCTACCTTGATGGGGCTCATACGGCTCCCGTCAGAAAATATTTCCCTCAATATCTGACAAATTGACTGGCCACTGTTTATAATTGCTATTATACTATATTTGGATATTTTTCCTAAAAGGTTGGACTAGTTTTACCGGCAGAGCATATCAAAGACACGTGCGGCATTAAAAATCCCACCCGATGTTTAGGGAAATTGACGAAAATAGTAAAACGATTAGGACATTTTCGAATTCCTTGGGTAACAACGGTAGCTTTGATCTCCTTTTGCGCGGTAGAGAGACTAAGCGGTTGCCGCTTTGCCGACTGGGGTTCACTAACTTCACTGTTGTTTAAGTGACCACTCTAAAAAACAGGATCAACACCAATTTATATCTCAAACAGGCATGAGAGCCGAAGTAAATCTAGGGACGGATACAGGATTCATTCGGGGGGGGGGGGGGGGCTGGGTTTGATAAGACTTGAAAAACCACAACACTATGGGTTGACGCTTAGCGTGCGAGAGTAATTTTGGGCTGAAAATACCTCCTAGATCACCGGGAATAATAATAATAATAATAATGGTCAGTTTTATATAGCCCCTTACACCGACAAAACCAGTCTCAAAGCGCTTTACATTCCACTACTCCTGGTCATTGGTAAAACTCATCCCCACGTGGATGCAGGCAGCAGTTCGAGACCAGCGCCAGTTGACAAGTTACACCTCGCAGGTACCCAATTAGCACCTGGATGGAGAGGAGCAATCGAGATAAAGTGTCTTGTCCAAGCACACAACGTGGCATGCAGTCCGACTAGGGCTCGAACCTGAAACCTCTGGATCACGGTTTGAGCTGCTTCAAATGACCTTAAAAATGTTCAAGAAATATTCAAGACACAATAAAACCGCTTCTTCATCCTTGAAAAGTACCGGTAACACAACCTATTTTTTCTAATTACTCTCATCAACTATATAGGAGGAGTCCCTGACAAAAGAAAAGTGTTTTCATTTCGTTCCATTGTTCCGCGCATGATTTTTTTTTATATCTTTAATAAAGTGAAAGTTTTGAAATGTACACGTTATTGTTACTAATTTGTGTACAAAGCCTATTATGATAATGATGCTTGGGCCAGGTTGGGGTTCATTTGGTGACGTTCTAACATATTTAAGGTTTAACTTGACTATTTTCACTTGGGCATTTACGGATGCCTTTAAGATCGTGTGATAAAAATGCTCATCAAGTTCTCAAAAGTGAATAATTTTTCGAAGGAAAAAGGAACAGTGAGATGGTGTTCCGCATGGGATGCTGATACGTCGATTTATACATTTTTATGAAGCCATTTCGTGAGCTCTTCAAGCAGCGGCACTGCCGGGGCGGGTTGTCGACGCAGACGAGCTTGATTGTTTGATAATCTTCACGGATCGGCAGCCCTCTCACTGTATTATTTTGATCAATACTACACCGCAAAAAAAAAGAAAGAAACGAATAAAATAGTCAAAATGATAAATAAGCAGAAATAAATCAACGAAAAACATTTTCTATTTTTGAAGTATAGTAAATAAACAATTTAAAGGTGCGAACATACCGACAATGCGGCTCCCGTTTCATCAGGCCATGGTAAAAATGTTCACACCGCGCCCGTAGGTCAAAAGGTCACGTTGACTCATTCGGAACACATATTTCGGGGTCTCAAAATTAAACGGCAATAAAATATAGGCCTATGATGTTTTCTGACATCAAGAATGACCTGGAGACCAGACGGTCGTATATTTGAAATAAGATACACATAGACATTCGTTTGAATGAAGTGTCGAAGTCGTCGGTGTTTTACAAATAAAAAGTCGGAATAAATAATTTGGTTGGAACCGGCGCTCGAAATGAGTAAACATATTTCGTTTTCATGGTAACACTGAGGTAAGCGGATGAGACTACACTATTAACAAAACTGAAGTGCTAAAATCAGCACCCGATGTGTCGTTTTTCAACACTTTGGTAGTGCGCGGAGAGAGGCAGCACCAAAGGTACAACATTTACACTCTAAAAACAGTGTTTAGGAATAGAACACTTTTCTAAACACTTTTCTGCCCCCACTTTGTTAACACTTTGAAAACATGTTTAAATGCTTAACACCAATTCAAATTCCTAAACATTTCGTGTTCAATTGCTAAACGTTC
>JAODUJ010253071.1:0-10297 GCA_027564615.1 Psolus chitonoides
TAATATTCATGAGATCAGTACCGAAATGAATAGGGTTCATCTACTCACTATGGGTAACCTACCCACCAAGTATGAGAACAATCCAAGGTACCTCCTTTGAGTTTGCCTGATTACGAGCTAATTTTCATAAAATTAGGTTTGGCCCCGCCCCTCATGTATATTAATGAGATGAGATGTCATATCACCCATACATATACTACACCTACTACCCATACCACAAAACCAAGTTTCACCAAAATCAGACATACGGTTGCAGAGATATCAAAAATTTAAGAAATTCATTCTAAGCCCCGCCCACTCATTAATATTCATGAGATCAGTACCGAAATAAATAGCGATCATCTACTTACTATGGGTGACCTACCCACCAAGTTTGAGACCGATCCAAGATACCCTCTTTGAGTTATCGTGATTACAAGCCAGTGTCACAGACAGACAGACAGACAGACACACACATGCATGCATGACTGCATAGATTCCTTTTGCCTCTGGCAAGGAATAAAAAAGGTATGTTTTCAAGCTTGACCTAAAACATTCAAGTGATTCTTTTTCAATACTGTCAATAGTGTGTGCTTTAGCAGGCCACTGCAAATGTAGCAGTTAACAATAGTCAGGGTTTGAGCAGCCCCTGTTTCACAGAGTTTACCAAGAGCCAGGGGCTATTTTGCATGATGCAGGGGCTAATTAACTTTTTATCATAACAAATTATGTATTGGAAAATTGTAATCATATTAGAAAAGCATACAGGCAATCCATTAGCCTTCACTTTATAATGCCACCGCACAAGTCTTGCTTGCCTGAAATGTAAGTCTCAACTAATACCACAAACAGGGGTTCAGATAAGAAAGTCAAACCCAGGGGCTATTTATTGAAGGGGAAAAAAGTAGCTCCTGGTTCATAGGATTTATCAAGAACCAGGGGCTACTTATGGGTTGAGCCCAAGCCCTGACAATAGTGCAGTGGCAGATCTTTTAATCTTGACACTAACTCGAAACATTCAACATCGGCATCTTAGAGATCTGAGTAGACTTTCAGCCACATTCATTAATGCTAAAAGAGGTTGTGGCAACCTGTCTATCAACACTGCAGAGCAGCCATGCTGAATGAATCTAATGAACTGAACTTCATCAAAACCAATTGCACTTATTACAACGAAACCAGAAACTGTGAGACCATTTACAAATACAGAACTGGTCTTGAGGACCAAGTATCCAAAGAATGGCCAGAATTATAACCCAGGCCTCTCCAGTGAAATTGGTCACTCACTATAATGGATATGGAATTTGGCACATTTTGGCGCATGTTTTTTATGAATATCTCTCTCACCTCATTATTGATCCCAAAATAATAACCACCATCAGAATCTTTATTTCGAACCCTTCAAATCATTATTATTTTTTTGGAAATGGATGAAAACTACAGAATTTATGTCCAAATGAAAGAAGGAACTTTCCCCGGAACTTGTTCGTACTTTTTTACCCGAATTTGGCTCACCTGTCACTGAATCGAACCTGCCACCAAAACGACCTAATTATTTTCCAAAAAAAATTCATGGGGAAAGAAGATCATTAACGAAAATACATCAATAAAACGGTCATAATGTTTGAACAAAATGTTTAACTAGCTTAGAATAGGCTACAAGCTTACGCTACAAATCTTGCATTGCCAGGTATGGGGCAGGTGCACTAAATTTGAGGCCAGAAATACAACACTAACCTCCGTATACACAAGGCCCCTCTGCTTAGTTATACTGTGTACACGAACGACACAATGAACTAAAAAACAACACACTGACCATCTTCTTGTTGTCACGGTGATACCTAGTTTGAGTAACATTAACCGTAGCGGGTTTTCTTTGCATTAGAGAGCGTCACAGTCCAAACTAGGAGTGTCTATCAATAGGGCATGTAGGGGCAATATTTCAATTGGCACCACTTCTGCACGTTCCATTGCCTCTACAGTTAATTATAATACCTTCATGACTATAGACAGCACTACCACCATATAGGGTACACTACAATCACCTGGTTTGCCTTCACAATCATGGATGTCTTTGGTGATTACGTCTGCCAGTATGCCAAGAATTTCTTCATCGATGAATTTCCCCTTCAGTTCAAGAAGCCTTTGGTAGGCCCTGATAGCCTCGGAAAACTGCCCAACATCAACACTGACCTGGTAAAGATTGAAAATATATATATAAAGATATCTGAAATCTTTAGTGAATATATCTGCCAGTATATGGCAAGGGAGTCTTTGTCAATTAAATCATTGATCTAAGGAAGAATGCTTAGTTTATGGAGCATATGGAAGGATGTGATGGTCTAATGTGATGTGCTGGTCTAACCAACATCTACACTGATCTATCTATGCATGGATAAAATAATAAATATTTAATGAAGTGATGACATCTGCTAGTATGCCTAGAATCTCAATGTCACCAAATTGTTCAACTCCTTATGTACTGTTGTAGGAATTTTGCCTGCAAATCATCAGCAGCTCATAACTGCTCCATGCGGAACGCACCACTGCCCTGCTTGCCGGTAGTTTGAGCATGTGTCCGGGGAGCTGAACCATGACAGCTATTACCTAACTTAGACACCGGGGTCTTGTGCGATTTCAAATGGCAAAATGGGCTGCCCGTTTTCCTAAAATGCGCAAAATTGCTTGAAAAAAGTAAAAATGGGCAATTGTGCACTTTCCATTGTTTATCATAGGGGATTCAACCCAGGAACACAGAAAAGTGCTGCTGAAACACTGTAAAAAGTTACCTTGTGTCGAGTTTTGATAGGCCACGACCTACCTATCTTCAAATGAGCTCGATTTAAGGCACTGAAGCATGAGTGCAACACAATGTCTATATTCAATACAAGTAGGCCGGGTGACCAGTGTACATCGCTTAGACACCTATTCGGGGTTCTATTCACGGTGTTTATCAATTTGGATTAAATTTTACAACTCCTAGGTGAGTCGTTTTTCTAATTTAAACCGATGTTCGGATAATAATGAAAACTTGGGATTTGAATTATTGATCAGTTCTTGTTGTTTATCGGAGAATTTACATTGCAAAATAGTGCTTTTGGGGCAAAATCCTAAAATGCGTGATGGAACCTAGAATGCGTGATGGACACCCAAAATCCGCTCAAAACTCCGGTGCCTAATTTAACTGCTGGAATGTGTACACAGGTGCCAGCAGCCACCTGTGTACCAATGTACCAATGTGGATGCCCTCCTGCCTCCCCGACCACATCCTCCCTCGTACACGAAGAAGAGTTATTTCCCAGTCTGATGTCCATGTTCCTATGGGCTCTTGGTCAGTGATAGTATAGCGCCATCGATCTCACCCACGAATGAGCTAAAGTTAACACTGCTCATGAACTCACCACTAGGTAGTTCTCCCAGACCTTCCAATGATCATAGTTACACTTGATCGCTTCTCTGAAGGCACGAAAGGCTTTATCACTGGAGAACAAACACAGAAACAAATGGAAATATGCAATATGAGTATATGACACATTTAATTGGACCACTTTGTACAAATTCCAGGGGCCCGTGATTGGGGGTGGGGTGGCACCAACGTAAATCAAGCAAAATTTTATGTCCAGACTTTGGGTTATAAATATACTCTACATAAAAACGTAGACAAACAAACAAACACCACTGCGGGCGATAGCGCGGAAATTTCTGCGTTATTATGTCCTATCCCTGGGCATAGTTTAGCAAAGTTAATTTTGCTGTGCGAAAGGGGCCGGTTCCAGGCCCTGAGATTCCTGTACTGCCACTCCCATAGCGTAAACACATTTTTCATTAAAACTATTCAATAACGAGACAGTCCTATATATTTTATCCCATATCAGTATTATTTTCTTGTTTTACTTTGTTGCGATCTAAGGTGGCAACACCTGACATTTTCTGCCGTTGGCCCCATTTCCAAGTGACTCTGACCCCAACTGTTCACAAAACTATAGGATATAAATGAAACTGTACAACAATCCAAAGTTGGGAGTACTATAGGGCAGAGGTAAGATCCTCACGGGTCCCACACTTTTCTGGCCTACAAGATGAAGTACAGCAGGGCGCGAAAAAATGTGGAACCTGGGAGTTAGAGTCCTGATGAACCCGAGCATCTTCACGATCAACTTTGAGGAAGATTGTAAAAAAAATTGACTGATCATCAGAAACTAATCGGCTGATCACCGCCGAGTATGCAAATCACATTGTAGATCACTGGAATCGACGAATTAGGCATGGTGAACTGTTCTAGGATCATTTTAGACTTCGCGATTAACTGTATTCCATTATAAATCACTTTTTTCACGATATATTTGCACCCACTATTGCAGTATCTCTGTATCAATTTTTGGAGTTGGTAAACTTGTTCCAGATCAGCTCAACATTTGTTAAAACCCTGCAGTACAGTATAGGTACCAATTTTCAAGACTTTGGCATGGCCCGGCGAGTCGACAGCCTGGCTGTATAAGATCAATGCTGTAAGCTATTAGAGTTTGTCATGCAGTAAACATAAAGGTTGTGGCTATTTACCCAATTGTATTCCCAATTGTATAAAACACAGCCCATATTCGCCTGAGTGGGCCATTGACCCAACGCTAATGCGCAAAGATTTCAACAAGTGGAACACCCTGGTTTATACAAATCACGGCCTACAAGCACAATCCTACCTAAAACCCTGTGTCATGGTGTGCTACAAATGTTCATGTAGCACAAATAGCCTTGGTATAACATGACACCAACACGAATACAACACGTATCATATCATACTAGTGTTGTAGCACCATCATACTTGCCTCGTAGAGATCTTAACAACATTGTGTCCCTGATGGAAGTCAAAGTGCCGACGGGACACGACTGACTGAAATTTATAGATCTTGATACATCGGCGTGAATCGTCCTCAAAATCGTGAAAGTGGGAACGGCGCCTAATTTTCCGCATTCCAATGGCCTCATCCACAATGTGAATCCTTTCGGCGGCCCACAAACTACAAGCCCCTGATTCTCCTCCATTACCATTTTTGCTCGTCAAAAAAGCGGTACGGCAATTGTTGATAGTTTCGCAAATTTCTGGTTTGAACAAAAAGCTGTACTGCAGTTGTTGATGGTTTCATTGTAGTGGGACAGCAATTCATTTGGTTCATTGGTTAGGGTTGGCACGGCTGTCCTGCAGTGATGATGGTCAGGTTGCTACCACCTCTCTCAGCATTTAGGAAAGTGACTTTAGGGCTGAGAGTCTCACTCACTTTCATCAGATGGAGACAATAAATGGCGGTCCCGGGAGGAGGATGGTATTGTATGGTTACACCTCTGCCTTGTTACCCTCTGAACACTGTTCGAAAAGAGAAGGCGAGCTATCACTGGTGTTCATCCACGAACACAACTGGCTCAAGGGTTCCTCGATGAGCCATACTTAGATAACTAAACTAAACTAAGACATTGCCACAAGCTGCCCTTGGCCTACGGGCCGCAGGTAAACAGAATCAGAAGAGAGAATGCAAGCAGAGATGTTAGATTCATGTTAATTTTACTCACTTGTGCATGGTGATAGCTGGTACTTTGAGCGGTTCCTTCGAGGCTTTAGTGCTGCTGTTGTAGGCTTTGGGTACGGTCAACTCTTCACGGAAGACGTATTCCTTGGCGGCTACAGCAAGGGCAGCAGATTTGCTGAGGTCGAGCGGTAATTTCTGCTGGCCCTCATCATCAAGGTGTTCCTCTGTTATGTCTGCCGTAGCTTGGTAGACTGAGAGATAGATAATACACATTTAGCAAATCAGTGTATTATAGCAAATAAGGTATAATAACCCTATAGACCATGTCTGGGTTGCATGTGACTCCAGCTCTTCCCATGGCCAAGACACGCTTGAAACTGCGAGTAGCGAAAGGATACATCTAGCAGGGAGATGCAGGGGTGCCTAGGCGTGACGCTACTGGAAAGTCGCGAACAATAGGGGCTGTCTTAAGTGCCTCCTCTGCCATTGTTGCACAAATTCCCCCTGCCCAATAACAGCCATGGGTTATAGAGTTAATGAAGAAATACTGCTTTGTCTCTAGTGGCCATAGAAACAAGACATGCACTTTGCAGAGACTTGCCTGCCTTTGAATATCCATAGCAGGGATAGTATAACCCTATAGACCCCCTGGTTCTTAATAGGCGGCCCGCGGGCCAAATTTGTCCCGCCTGCCCACTCAATCCGGCCCGCGAAAAGATGTAGGTGTTGTTGTGTGTTGTCACCTTTCACATGTGCCATATAATATTGGACGTTATAACCCAATTTCACTTTGGCCAAATGTACTGTTTATAACCCATACATAGATCGGACATTATAACCCCAAATTTCCGCACGCTTCACGCGCAGTAGTGTTCTTTCCTTTATCTTGTCATGTGGTGTCATGTGTACCATAATAACCTACTGTAATGACCAGACGTCATTTTCTTTGCGTGCTATGCGCACAGTGGTGGCTCATGTCTATCTTGTAATGTTGATCCTCAAAGCTTTCACCCCCCACCCAAGTTCCAGGTTGTAGAACAAATTTCCGTCAGTTGTAGGGCACGGGTGGTGACTGGTTCCATTTGGCCAGCGGGAACAACTTTCAAAATAATTTGGTCCGCCAAACAAATTAATTAAGAACCAGGCTATAGACCATGTCTGGGTCGTATGTTACCCCAGCTCTTCCCCTAGCCACGACACGCTCGAAACTGCGAGTAGCCAGGGATTGCATGACGCTACCGGAATGTCGCGAACAATAGGGGCTGTCTTAAGCGCCTCCTCTGCCAATGTTGAGCAAATTACCTCTGCCCAATAATAGCCATGGGTTATAGAGTTAATGGTGTCCTTTTGAAAATAAATATATGTGGTAGCATAGCGCAGTAGATTGAGTGTTCCGCTTGCATTAAAAGGTCCTGGGTTCAGATCCCGCTTGGTGTCTGTTTGCTCATCAAAAAGCTGTACAGCAGTTGTTGATGGTTTCGCCAATTTCTGGTGTCATCGAAAAGCTGTACTGCAGTTGTCGATAGTTTCGTTGTTGTGGGAGAGCGATTCATTCAGTGAAAGATTAGGTTCATTGGTTAGGTTTGGCACAGCTTTCCTGCAGTGGTGACGGTCAGGTTGCTACTTCTCTCAGCATTTAGGAGAGTGGCTAAAGGCTGAGAGTTTCACTCATGTCCGTCGGATGGGGATGTTAAATGGCAGTCCCGGGAGCAGGATGGGATTGTAATAGTTACACGCCTTCCTCATTACTCTCTGAACACTATTCGAGAAGAGGAGGTGAGCCTTTGCCGGTGTTCATCCATGATGACATTTATTTTCAGGGTTCCTCGATGAGCCATAATTGGCTTCCTGAACCTGTACAACTAAATAAACTTAAAGACATTTTTCTCTGCCTGCTCCAGTTCACCCAGCTGAAAATGGTACTAGCTTTGGGTAGAGATTATCATGTCAAGGAAGCTGGATTTAGGCACTGGACCATATCAGCCCTCGGGCTCGGAGAATACTCTCCAATGGATTTATAACCTATTGTTTGCAGAATTTCAGTAAATACATTTCGTCACCCATAACAGGCCTACCATTCGCACAACATCACAGAGCATATACCCTGGATGTATACCACGACGTGCATGCTCAATGTAAGAATTCATTTTCCTATTTATACCTATAGCATTGAGAAGCAGTTGGATATACCACAGCTTCCCGAGATGTTCTTTGGGCAAAATGTCTTGAGGGTGAAGCACCTGGCAGGGTTTGGAATCGAATTCAATGCTCTAGATGCTTTGAAGAGAGTGGACACAAAACAGGACAGTATTCAAGTGGCTGCTGCAGAAACATGGCAGAAGGCAAGGTGGGTATTAAAGAAATGCATGGAGGATGGGGTGGGGGTCATGGAGCAGTACACAGGTGGCTGCTGCAGAGACTTGACAGAAGCAAGTTGGGTGTTAGGGAAGAGATAGGGGCATGTTGGTCAATTATTGTAGTTGAGACCCAGTCAGGTCTTGTGATTCATGAATGAGGGCTCAAGTCCTAGGCAGACTTTCACGTTGTGTCCTTGGGCAAGGCACTTAAGTGCTCCTCTCCACCCAGGAGTATAATTCGGTACCTGCGAGGCTAACTTGTAAATAGAGTGATGTGCTGTTGTGGCAACTTGTATGCGATGTCGATGGAGTGACACACCGTATGTGTCGATTCAGTGACAATAAAGTGACACACCACATGTGTCGATAAAGTGACACACCATATGTGTTGATAAAGTGACACACCATATGTGTTGATAAAGTGACACACCACACAGTATGTGTTGATACAGTGACACACCATATGCATTGATAAAGTGACACAGCATATGTGTGAATAAAGTGACACACCATATGTGTGAATAAAGTGACATACAATATGTGTCGATAAAGTGACACACCATATGTGTCAGGAGAGAACAGCTTGAAATGTGCCACACTAGTGTGTAGTACATGGTGCCATCTCAAAATAGTAACATTAAACCTCAGCCCCTCGGACTATCTCTGCTATGCCGGGCGGCTTACATTTCCTGGAGCTGATCATAGTCATTTGGTAACTTCTTTCTGGGTAACTCTTTAACCCATGGCTGTAATAAGGCAGGGCGGAATTTGTGCGACAATGGTTGAAAAGCCGCTTAAGCCAACCCCTCTTGTTCGCTACAGGCAGGGTGTCACCCTCCTGCAGTGCCTCTGCATTTAACCGGCACAGATTCGAGCTGTGTGTGGCCAGGGGAAGAGGTAGGGTAACATGCGACCGAGGCATGGTGGTGTAAAGGGTTAACGGAGCTCATTGAATTTGTATTTCAGACAGAGAGGAGAGTAAACTGTTGTCGTTCGTTAATGAGATCATTCAATGGCATCAGGCAGTCTCAGAAACAACTTTCAGAAAATATTGCTGCATTTGTGCTGTGCACATTCTTAGAAAATTTTACTTCACTTAGAAAGTTTTACTTTGCAAATTCTGGGCTAGGCCTATGTTCGGGAGCCGGGTCTACATAGAATGGCATTACCATTCAATATAGAGATCAGAGGTCTGATTGTGAATTCTCTGTCACACAACAGTAGCATTCTTTGAATTATATCGGAGGACCGGTCGGTAAAAGTATTAAAAGAATCACCAATCTGTCCGTCTGTAAATCCACTAGTTTGAAAAACAGTCTTTTGGAAAAGTTTGATCCTTCCATGGGCAAGTTGGGACCATGCAAGACTTGACACCATGTTAGATGGTAGCATGGTGCAGTGAGTTGAGTGGTCCACCTGCACTAAAAAGGCCCGGGTTCAAATCCCAGCTGCGCAGCAGTTGTTGATGGTTTCACAATTTCTGTCAAAAAAGCTGTGCTGTGGTTGCTGATGGTTTCTTTCGTTGTAGTGGGAAGCAATTATTTCAGGAAAAATTAGGTTCATCGGTTAGGTCCGGCATGGCTGTCCTGCAGTGGTGATGGAAAAGTTGCTACCACCTCACTCAGTATATAGGAAAGTGTCTGAAGGCTGAGAGTTTGGATGAGGACTTTGAATGGCGGTACCGATAGTAGGATGAGATTGCCATAATTACACGCCTGCCTCGTTATGCTCTGAACACTGTTTGAAAAGAGGAGGCCCACTTTTGCTGGTGTTCATCCATAATCACTCATAACTTCAGGCTTCCTTGATGAGTCATAGTTGGCTCCCAGAACCTGAACCTAGTTGTACTGCTCGGTAAGCTACAGGAATAGTAAACTGCTGAACCGACAGACAGTAGCCGCCTTTTTCTGAACCTGCTAAATCAGATTGGTAGGGATCCCAAGCAGATGAAGTATATCCCAGGATTGGCCAGACAAGAGCAGTGTGCAGGGTTGACTTTGTTCTGTGGAGAAGAACCAGAAGTTTCTCTTCAATCTTATTTGCTTTTCAAAACATTTGATAACCTTTGAATTTCTCCAAAATACTTGACCTCCTTGAGTTTATGTAGTCCTTCATGTTCTAAAAATAATTATGATTACATTGATCAGGATGTTTATAATGCTGAAATTATTGTTTGTTTCACAGAAGTGGTTGTGAGCACCTCAACAAAGTCATCAAGCCATTTGATTGGACATTCACTACAGATTACAAAGGGACGTTACTCAATGCAGGGCCAGAAATGAGGGTCAGTCATTATAATAAAACTAATCAAAGCCCTAAGCTCAAGCGAAAAACATAAACATGATTCCTTTTTCAGTGCTGCCTCTTTTTAGCTCACCTCAGCCATATGGCTGGGTGAGCTATTGTGATCGTGCGCGTCTATTTATTTATTTATCTATCTAT
>JAODUJ010253182.1:0-10296 GCA_027564615.1 Psolus chitonoides
CTCCCCCCACCGCCAAATTGGCTGTGAAATTGTATTTTAGTACATGCAAACATGATTCTCCGCTAGAATTCACTTCCGGATCCGCCACTGGCCACAGCTTACCTTTTCAATATGTTTGGGGTTAATTGGCCATATGGTTTTTAGGTATGTCAGTGATTTTCCTCAAACATTATGTCGATCATCATTTTTCTCGAGCATTTTTATCTAATTTTATCTAATTCCCACATTTGCAGTCCTCAGCAATCACGCATGTTTTTGGCTGTTCCCCTATACCAGGACCCTCAGCACCCATGATCACGTTACCATTAAGTTTCCCTGAGGGGTGGCATCTCACCAACCAAAACCATGGTCAGAGTTGCTATGATAATAATAGTCAACAGTGTGTATTGGTCGAACAGCAAACGAACTACTATATCTCATCTTTTCTTCGGGGCGATCAGATAACCATGACTTTCAATTATATGTAAAAACTCACCATCACATTTTTACCAGTCTTTACCTCAACCGTTGGACAAAATCCTATCAAATGATAACAGGCTAAGCCGTGGTGTTCACTATCGCCATCACACCAACACTGCGCATAGCCCAGGCTAGCAGTGGAAATATTTTCGCGAATATTGAGAACATTCCACCTGTCTTCCAGTTCTTGACAAAGAGTAAATTCATCATTACATTTTTTGTTGCTAGATCCCAACCAAACATTTCCAATTAGCCAAAGTCCACGATTGCAGTCATATTTGAGTGGACACTGTTGAATCGATGTATTTTGTCCGAAAATTATGTTCTTCGTGATTATATTTTCAGTATCTCTATTGCACGTAGCAGTGCCAGTGGTACCACTAAACTCTAAAGAAAATACGTAAACAATTTGAAGAACAATAGTAAACATGGTCGCTGATATATAAATTAAACACACGAATGCACCAATGTTCTGGAACACACAGTTAACTAGAGTGGTGATAAAATGTCTGCCGAATATAAACACAGTTCAATATATTAATACCCTCCAAAGGTACTACAGCAATAGCGAATTATCTAAAGAGAACAGAAACTACTTTAAACGATTTCCTTTCGATGTAATGAAAGTGAATGATTCCATGAGTCATGTATATATTCGACTGATTGATAAACAAGGAAGTATAGTCTAGAGGCTAGAGCGATTATAATCCTTCCTTCTTTCATTTATGTTTCAATTAAACAAACGTCATGTTATAACTTGACGTCACGTCCTGTACGCAAGTTTATTTACTGTATACCTCCTCGTCACTACTGTAGCCAGAAGAGGTAGCCCCTCCCTCCTCTACATATACACACACACGTTTTGGGTTCAAGGAGAGGTTCTGTCGGTACATTCGTAGTTTTGTCGATGAATTTGTTCCTCTAATATACGTGTGTGTGTATGTGGCTGTCAGCTTGTGAAACCCCGGTAACTCGATGATTTTAGGTCAATTCAAATTCTCGTTTGTATAATGGCCTATTTCCACAACAGATCAAAAGAGGTCAAACGAAATGAAATCCTGGCCAGGTTAGCATGCATGCATCATCAAGCTCGATCAGTGGGTTTCCCACATTACGAAAATGTTTCCCTGTTGTTTTTTATTCCTTGACAGGGGCAAAAGGAATCTATGCAGTCACCTCTGTGTGTGTGTATGTCTGTGACGCCTGTTTGTAACCACGAAAACTGAATGCAATGTCGGATTTTTCCATACGTGGGTGGTGGATGATCCATAGTTAGTACATGGTCCCTCTTGTTTTTGGTTTAGGTCAACGATCATCTGAGGTCAACAGAGGTCAAACATCAAAAACCTTGTAACCACCATAACTTGATAGGGCAAACCTCAATTAAGTTCATACTTGGTAGGTGTGATTATCATAGTTAGTACATGCTCCCTGTTCTTTTTGGTTGAGGTCGAAGGTAATCGGAGGTTAACAGATGTCAAACACTGAAAACCTTGTAACCACAATAACTTGATAAGGCAAACCTCATGTGGTATGTTTGTCCCTCATAGTGAGGTCATGATCCCTATTATTTTTGATGGAGGTCAAAGGTTATCTGAGGTCAAACACTGACAATCTTTTATCCAACATAACTTGATAGGGCATATTTCAATTTAGCTCATATTTGGTATGCATATTCATCATGGTTAGTACTTGGTCCCTATTGTTTTTTGGTGTAGGCGCTAGGTCAAAATACTATGAAAACCTTGTAACCACCATAATTTGATGCACAAAACGTGTAATTGAGTTCCTACTTCGTATGTTTGTCCATCATGTAGTACATGGTGCCTGTCATTTTCAGCTGAAGTCAACATGCAGAAATCAAACACTGACAATCTTCTGAGCAACATAACTTGGTAATGTCAACTTCAGTTGTTGTTATCATACTTGTTATGTGTTTCAATTCAATTATTATGGTAAGGAATCACACTGCGGAGTTGCAGTCTTGTTTTAGTGCTGTTTTTGAAACTGATCATCGCCTTGTTATATGCAATATTAAGCTTACGATATACTGTACAACAAACTCACTAAACAACAAACAAAGCCAGACTTGAATGCTCTTTGTGATCCAACAACCACACATAACCTTCTTAAAGCTGTTCGGGATAAACTTGACGAACACAATCTTTTAGATAACATCTCCGCTCTCATTCATACCAATGCCATTGACATATGTGACACTGCTACTTTCCAAAAAAACAGCCTTATCTGACACCCACAACCATACAGTTGATTTGATACAAGAGAAAAGCCAGAAATACCGCTGACTTTTCTCGACTTCGTATAGCTGTGAAGCATGCATGCAAAGGAGAAAAGGGAAAAATGGTTACTTCAACAAGTAGAGATAATCAACCACGCGTTCTCTACTAATGACACACGCACGCTTTTTAGGACAACAAACCTTCTCACAGTGAACCCAATAGCACCGTTGACCAGCATTAAAGATAAAAATGGTTGTGATCTATTGTCAGTTGATGATCAAATTCAACGCTGGCAGGAATATGCTCGTGAGCTGTTTCATTCTGACCACCAACGGCATCCAATTGTCCCGTATTCATGTATCCCTCACCTACCCACCACAGATGAGATCACCGCTGCGATAGAAAGTCGAAAAACAACAAGGCACTTGGTTTCGACCTGCTCTTAGCAAAATTATTAAATATGTAGCTGAAGATGCTGACATTCGCCTTGCGCTGGATAATGCAGTGCAAGATATTTGGTTGACAGGTACCTGACCATATTCTCTGGCTGATTCAGCATATATAGTGCTACATTAAAAGAATGATCGCGGCAACTGTGGTAATTACAGGACATTGGCTCACATCAGCCATATGAGCAAGATTATTCTCAACATAATCCAACAACGCTTGATTTCGTTTGTTAAGTAAAAAAAAAGTTTCAGATGCACGTGCGGTTTTGTTTCCGGTAAATCCACTGTCGATGCGATTTTCCGCGTTAATGGGCTGGCCAATCCCACCTTGCAGTTGCAGCAGACTTGTTGTACTCGAGTCCGTACTCGTACTCTATTCCGTACTCGCGTACATTTCTCTGTACTCGTACTCGTACTCATTGACTTGGTACTCGTACTCGTACTCAGAGGTTCGGTACTTGTACTCGTACTCAGGCTTTCTGGTACTCGTACTCGTACATGAGTACTCATGAGTAGCCTACACAAGTGAAAAGTCAAATATCGCAATATGTTCTCAGAAACAGATATAGACCATGATCCAATGCCGACAAAAATTCTTCAGCGCTTCGCGCGTGTCTGTATTGTGCACATGGTATCTTCTATAGTTTCGACTCATATTGTATGATATACACATTGTATGAATTTAATTGCACAAATTAATCTCAGTTGAATGGAATAATTTGTCAGGGATTATTATTTTAATATTTAACTTATAATTACCAATATTGGTAATATAAATTCATTTGATATAAATAGGCACTCCTGGTATCCCTTGAGTGCCCTAAATCTAAAGTAGTTTGCTTGAATGAATGGCTTACCACATCCCAGATTACGTTAGCACGTGGAGGGGGATGAAGGTGTGGTCATGACGCATGTACAATATTTGACATACACTCCTCAATTGCGAGTGCTGTACATTTCATTTCGGACGAGTATGCAGCACGCCACCACACAGAGCCTGATTTACGACTGGGCAAGCTGGGCAGTTGTCCATGAAATACGTGGAGGCCCCTAGTTGTGGAGATCCCTGGGCAAGCTGGGCAGTTGCCCAGGGCTCTCCACAACTAGGGGCCTCCACGTATTTCATGGACAAAATTTGTACGGACAAATGTAGGCCGACCTGAACAACACCCACGTATCACTCAAAACCATATTGCGCGCGTTCTACGTCATACATACACAAGCCATATTGTATTTGTTTTTGAGTGGTAGAAACATCAAACTGGTTGCTTTCCTGTCATTGCTCAGCAGTGCAGCAAAATTGGCTGCTGAGTACACGGGTGGTCTAGACTCTAGATCCAACACTTGGTGTTGAACTTGTGCAGTTTGCAGCCTTCTCCACTCATTTTCTTGAAGATGAAGATGATAAGATAGGGAAAGAACACTTCCTTCACAAAATGTTGATGGACAAGAAAGTTGAGGATACATTTCCAAATGTCGAGATAATGCTACGGATGTACTTGGTGCTCATGGTCTCAAACTGTTCTGCAGAACGTTCATTCAGTTCATCAAGAACAGATTCCGTACTAGTCTGTAAATATATGTACTGTACTATATCCCAATTGTTATGATTGATCATGATTGTTCATTTTTACTGAGAGAGGTGGTAGCAACCTGTTCATTTGTAATAACAGAGGTGGTAGCAACCTGTTCATATGTATTGAGAGAGGTGGTAGCAACCTGTTTATTTGTACTGAGAGATGTGGTAGCAACCTGTTATTTTGTACTGGAAATTGGGCAGGCAAAAAGGCCTTATAATGAAAATTCTTGAACGTAAATTTTACAAAATACCGCACCATTTTGCATCTAAGCACCCTTAATTATTAAAAAGATATCCAACGGTGAGGGAGACACATCCTCCATTTATAACGCAGGTCGGCGATCACTAAGGTAGGGTGGACCGCCACTACTGGGACCTCTACATGTCTGAATCCGGCTCTGGTACCGTGGTAATATACCATAGACAGTAGAACCGTGGGTCACGTTGCATGTGAAATAGTTTTTTTTTTTTCTTCAAGTTATTATGTTTACAAGAATTTCTCTATCTGACCATGTTTGTCAGGCGTTTCCCAACTGTAAAAATTCGGCAGCTGCGGATCCATGGGTTGCTTCTGGTGCGGACGTGACGCACCCCCTTTTTTGCTGTACTAAAAGTAAATGTAGAAAAAAAATCGTTGCATATTAAATACAGTCTCTAGAACGCACCAAATACAACAATATAGTGTTGCAAATGTCATAACTTTCTGGGGCCCTACAGTTGGCCCCAGACCCCTCGTCGTAGCCTTCCGGTCCGATCGCGTAGGCCTATATAAATTCATATACAACATGTGTTTTTTTTCGAGTTTGCATGTCAGTATGGAAGACTCCCTCTAGTGAGGGTTCCCACATTTCCTCGAGGCTGGGCCCATATATTTTGATTCAGCATTCTTAAAACTAGCCGAAAACATATTTCAAACCTTTTTCATTGGACATGGACCAATTTTAGCTACTACATTTGTTATTTGATAGAGTTTGTTCGCTAATTTGAAAGACGCCCTCTGTAAGAAATTCCTTACATTTCCTTGAGGTTGGATCTCAATTCTGATTCTGTATTTTCACCTTCTGTTCATGAGACACGGCTCATTTTATGCAATAAGTGTAAGCTACAATTAATGGTGTCATAGTTTCAGTAGCCTGTCTTATAAGCGCCCTCTGTTAGGATATCCATGCACTTTCCTAAGAATTCTGATTCAGCATCATCAAAAGTACTAGAAAACATCTTCCCAATCTTCCGTAATCACATTGTGGGCTCAATATTGTTGCTTTTCAACAGTGTGGTCCATTTTAAAAAGCGCCCAAGTTCTTCAAGGTTGGACCTAAAAGCAGGAGGGCACATGTGCTCTTCTCTACCGATAGCTCCATTTCACCTTAATGTGCCCGCATCTTCCACTACAATTGCCTCTACATGTAGAAATGTGCCTCCAAACGTTAACTCCATGTTGAAACTACATATGTAGCCCTCATCACGTACATCCAACCATACATCCAAGTCTTTGCGCACATTACCTAAGAAGGCTAATGTACCAATGTACTCGTACTCATGACTTTTGTATCGTACTCGCACTCATGACCCGTGTACTCGTACTCGGCCAATTTTAAATTCGTGTACTCGTACTGATGGGTGTAGAATCCTACTCATACTCGTACTCGAGGTTTTTTACTCATACTCGTACTCGAGGTTTTGTACTTACACTACAAGTCTGCCTCGCAGTGAAACATCCTTTAGCCTACATCTTATTTTTGTTGACTTTCGCGAAGCTTTGATATTGTAATTCACACCAAACTATTTGAGATGCTGAGTAGACTTTGTATGGCAGAGAATTTAGTCCGGATCATTGAGAATCTCTATAGTAATACTAATGCTACTATCTCCTGAAAGAGCTCTATTTCCAACACCAGCCGGTGTGCGACAAGGTTGTCCAATTTCGCTATCTCTTTTCAACATATACACATAATGCATAACACGTGAATAGGACGAACGCACAAAACATCTGCCTGCCTCAAATGTTGATGGAGTTTTCTCCAAGGAACGTTATGCAGACTACATAGGTTTGATGGCACTCTCTGATGCTGAAAAAAATGTTGAATATTCTTGACGACATTGCTGATTACTATGGTCTGGTAATTAATCCGGACAAGACAGTGTACATGGTCATCCGCACTTCTATGAGTGATGATACCATCTCATATAGGGGCAATTCTATGAAGCGTACACCTGCATTCAAATACCTTGGTACCTATATTACATACAATCTTAACGACAGCCGAGAGATTCGTGCACGTGTAGTCATGACAAAAGCGACTCTCAACAATTTTGCTTATCGGAAGTCAAATCGTATCTCCATGGATGTCAAACTCTACCTGACTAAGGCTTTGGTGGTATGACGTCTAACTTACGGCTGTAGCACGTGGACCATAAAAGCGGCTGACATGCATCGCCTTGATGCGTTGGGCAGAGAAATATGGCGTCGTTTGCTGGGCTTACCTTGAAACAGTTACGTGTCAAATGAAGAATTGAACACAAAGGTTGCGGGACGTTGGTTGTTCTCCTTTGAAAATGTTCTTCAACGTGGTGCGGGCACGCAGTGCGATGTGAAGGTCTAACTTCTGCCGTACTGTATGGTTTTTCTCACGGCTGCAAACGCAAACCACGCCGTCTACGTAAGCGTTGGATTGACAACTTAACCAAATGGTCCGGTCGTTCTGTAAACCAGTTGCTTGAAGAAGGCAGAGATCGGATTAATATTGTAAAGGGCTGTGAACCTCATAATGTTTATAATCTTCGAGGAGGTTGACGGATCAATTTGGCTTATGACAATTGATTTATTGGTATAATTGGCCATGGAAGTTATAATTTCGAGCTTTGTATGCGCGAGCTACCTTTTAAGGCGGGCCCTGATGTAGGACTATAGACAGAACTGAGTACTTTATGCAGTGTTGCAATAACCAACAGTAAATGATATCATGCCATGTAACACACCTATAACTGTTTAATGTGTGGTGGTGTAATTGGAAGTTAAAAACATTGTTAACTGAAAAAGGATTTCCATTCTGTCCAGTCTGCCAGTATAGATACCGCAATTCACTTTTCTAATCATGTTCGTTATCACGTGTCACGTTCAGGTTGGTGCCTGTGTGTGTGTGCGGGGAGGGGGGGGGGGGGAGGGGTAGCTGAACCGCCTTAAAACGGTACCAATTTCACAGACGGGACTTGGTGAGACAATGACTGATATGCAGTTTAAGCTCGGCCTTTTTTTTGCAACCTCCTGCTCAAAATTGGCGGTCGTAGTGCGCATTGACGAGCTTCGCGTAGCAAGGTGAAGAGGTGGGTGTCATAAGAGTTAACTCATGGGTATGTATAATGCGATTCTTGGGGACCCGTGAACAGAGCTCATCACTAATAAAGTAAACTACATACCTATAGGCTAGCATAGGTACACTGTAAAAAATAGGTGTAAACTTACAACACATTGGAAGTGGTTCCGAACCTTCAATGAACCTTTAATGTTTGATCTAGCTAAATTCTTCTCATGTGCAGAGGGCCGTCGATGTTGAAGGTGTCTGGTAGGGCTACCCCAGTGGGACGTGCCTGTTTATCTAAACTCGGTTTAATCTGGTACCTCTAATGTTTGAACTAGCCCAACATCTTGGCTCTTTCAATGGCGTCTGGCGGGCCCTTTGCAGCAACTGACTTGTCTCGCATGTACAAACTCAATGTGAGGTCAGTAATATGCACTATGTGGAAGTGGTCTTGAGTGGTACTTCCAATGTTTGATCTTGCGCAACTCTTGCAATGGGCACAGTGCCATTTATATTTAAGGTGTCTGGTGAGGCCAACGAAGCAGATAATGTGCCTTGCATGGGTCATTCCATACCCAGTGGGATGTTTTTGTTCATCCAAATTTGGTTTCATCTGGTACCTCCAACGTTTGAGCTAGCCCAAAATGTTGGTCCCTTCAATGGCGTCTGGCGCGCCCTTTGCAGCAGCTGACTTGTCTTGCACGTTTGCACGTAAGGACGGTAGTATGCACACTCTGATAGTGGGTTTGAGTGTTTTTTTAATGTAAGGACGGTAGCATGCCCACTCTGAAAGTGGTTTTGAGTGGTACGTCCTATGTCTAATCTAGCGCAATTTTGAGGCATACTTCAATGAGCCCTTCAATAGCGTCTGTCGAGCCCTTTGCAGCAGCAGACTTGTCTCGCATGTTTGAATTCGATTTAGGGACGGTAGTATGTGTCGTGATATCTGATTCATGTAATGGTATCATTCTAAGGTATCCATATTCTATATTATTGATTTATACTTTGCGCTCTCACTCATCTTGCTGGCAGTCATATCGTCATGTTTGTATTCTAAGTTTTAACCAAATAAATCGTTCGGAATCATCCATCAACATTTGACGCCTTTATTCAGATCATAACATGGTGTCAGAAGTGTTCAATCTTCTGTCTTCGAAGCAATTTTCTTGTACCGTATATGACCGACGAAAGTGATTTTAGATAATCTTCTTCTGCTCACATGATCATAATTTTTCAATGTTACATTTTTCATTGGATCCGGATCCGCGATATTTTTTAAGTTCAGTTTTGTACGTGGAACTGTACTACGAATTATTAAAACATTGTAAGCCTAGCGTAGCCGTCTAGCCTACGGTGATCAACATGGAAGGTCTAACGCCGCCAACGATTATGACATTTACTGGTAATGTAGCGGAGTCGTGGAAACTGTTTAAACAACGTTTCAATTTATATTTAACAGCATCAGGGGCAAAGGACAAGGGGGATGACATAACCACATCCATATTCTTGCATGTGATTGGGGAAGAAGGACTGGCAATTTACAATACGTTCACATTCACACCCGGTGATGAAATTAAATTGGCAGTTGTGTTAGCTCAGTTTGAATACTATTGTACACCAAAGATTAATGTGACGTACGAACGTCACCTTTTTTTCACATGTGCACCAAAGCACGGGGACTCCATTGATCAGTACCTGACAGAATTGATAATAAGTCATGTGATTTTGGAACTCTAAAAGAATCACTTATCCGCGACAGAATTATTTGTGGAATCACAGATAATAGCATGAGAGAACGGCTTTTGCTCAAACCGGATTCAACTCTTGAGACTGGCGTACAAATGTGCCAAGCAAATGAAGTCAACAAATCTCACGTCAAGGGGTTAACAGGTAGGCGTAATAATGATGTAGGCTTAGATCAAGCCACCTCCGTAGATGAACTAAGACAGTATCGTCCCCGTAAACCGGGACAAAAAATTACTTTAGGACTAAAATGACTACTGACAATCCTGAATCGAAACGTCAGACGTCCAGTCAGGACAGTAGGCCCAAACAAAGTCGGAATATGCCTAACTGTAGTAACTGTGGCCGCAAACACCCCGAGGATTCGTGTACAGCATACGGTAAAACGTGCAACTACTGTGGCAAGTTCAACCATTTTGCCAAATTAGATGCATCGAGTGGGTTCTGGCAACTCAAGTTGGACAAAGAAAGTTTCAAATTGTGTACTTTCATAACGCCTTTTGGCCGATACCAATTTGTTCGCCTTT